>JANBXA010000735.1:22697500-22865000 GCA_030556225.1 Cricetiscus sungorus | reverse complement strand
GTTAGCATGCATATATACAGGCAAAACTCTCATACACATAAAAGCAAATAAATATTTTTTAAAATCCCAACTGTGAATTCTTATGGGAACATTCACTATGCTTTACAGAGCACATCCTGAAATGAGGTCAGCTCCACATCCAGCCTCATGGAGATCACTGAGTCAGAGTCTAAGCTTTATGGAAAGCATTACTAGTGCAACCTCAGGTACCTGCTTACATTCTAAGCCTTACTCTCCCTGACTAGACTGTTAGAATCACAACAGCACCCTCTCAACAGTATTAACTTGTGAACTGAGTGAGACAATGCTTGCAAAAATGCTAAGTACACATCCAAACTTAGAAGAAACAGTCCAGTCTTTGTTGGTCTTAAAATTACTCATAAAATAAAAACATCTTTATTTGTTACATATACAGATAAAATATATGTGTCTATATTTTTTGCAAATAACTTTCTAGTTGAGTACTGAATATCCAGTGATTTTTTTTTTCTTTGAAACACTTACATTATCAAGTTAGCATTCTGTTTACTAACCTTCATAATGTTTCTTTACATCCTTCTCAGAGCAATTAGTTGCTTCTACTCTAAGATAATATGGATTATCTATTTCTTCTGTTTTTATCCTTGATAAATGGTTCATTTTCACCATAACTGGAAGTACTAATTTTGACCTAAATAAACTATGTTCAACACATACTTGATGAAGTAAACTTCCAACACATTTCAAACTGGACATTGTGGTCTGGACCATGAACAATTCACTGTTTAGTTGTATGATGATAGAATCTATCCACAGCAGTTCTCAAAATGGTGGAAGAGCTAAAACTAACATGTTATTCAAACATTTTTATTCGGAAAGCAGTGCTATAGATCTATGTTGAATTTTCTAAAATGGAAATCAAATTATTATGGAACTCTACTTTGACAGTCAGTGATTAGGAAAGATCATTGCTATTTGTTTTAGAATGAAAAGAAAACTGTCCACATGCTTGCAATGCTAAATGTCTAAGCAACCTTTCTGAAACAAGGGGATTAATTAGACAGAGATACTACCAGCTTCAAGGATCACATGAATTTTATGAGCCATTATTCTGAATAATAAACACACATTTTGACAAGGTAACAGATGTCACACACACTTGAATTATTTTGAAATGTAAGGAGTAAAATAGTCTAAGTGTTTTCTTCAAATTTGAGTACATTTAAATATTTTGGCACTATTTAACTCAGAAAAGAACCCTTATCACACTGGTTATCCACATAATATGATTGGCCTGAAAATATAGCTATTATATTAATAATTGTCATAGGAAAATAATAAAATGTATACAATTAAGAGATTTTTTTCAGTAGCAACTAATATCATAAAATAATGTCTCCTTCTAGCTAAGTCAAATGCCATGGAAGTGATGATTAGAAGGAGAGGTGGCTCAGTGGTTAAGATAATTGTCTGTCCTTGTACAGGACCTAGAATACATTCCTAGCAACCATATGGTTGCTTACAAGCATCAGTAACTCCAGTTTCAAGGTATAAAACGCCCTCTTTTGCCCCCTCAGGCACTTACACTTATGTGGCACAGGCAAAATGTCCCTACACATAAAATAAAAATGTAGTTCCTTTAAAATTTTCTTGGGATTCCTCCTGACACTCTCTCTTTAAAATGTTTTTTGCTTAAATTATCTATAGGAGTGAAAGGACAACATGTATCTTAAGGACTGTTCAGTATCATGACTGAAATTTACACTGCTTTCATGCAGATTGGCTCATGAACACAATGGCCAACACACTGCACATGTGAAACTACTAAGCCAAGCATGGAGAGGCTTTCTTTCAGTATCTCTTCACAGGTATACAGAATCGGGAGACACTCACAACTTTAGTAACTTGAAATAAGGACTTTAGATAGGGTTAACCCAGAAATTAAATGAACATCATGATGATATTGTGCCAATCTAAGCATCACAATGGTCATAATTTACCCAAGTTATTTGAGGACTCAAGTCACTTCAAGCATTGTCCCTGAGAAAAATGTCCTTTCCTACTCTGCTGTGCTGGATAAGTAACAGAATTTAAGAAGTCAGATTAATATACCTACACAATCATTACTTGCTTAAGATTCTGTAGACTGTCAAATATTCACCTCAGTAGAACTGAGGATATTACTGGCAACTACAGTGATTCAAGACCACCAAGAAGACCAATACTAAGGCAGTGTGAATCCATCTATGAAAAGTCAGATTTCTTCCCTTCTTTGCAGTTTCCATGGTAACAATTGAACATTTTACTCAAACTGTTTTATAGACAGCTCTTTGAAATTAAGAAACACAGAATACTTATTGATCTATTATTTAGGATTATTGAAGTGAAGTCATTGATGTTGGAGGAGAAACTACCATCAATAATTTACTAAAACAGAATGATCCCTAACTACTCTAAATGTTTGTCAATATATAACTAGAAGGAAGAAATTATGTAATTATACTATAATCTCAAAGCTAAAAGAAAATGGCAAATATAAGAAATAGAAAACATTAATGTACATTAAAGCTAAGGTTACTATTGTGTTGATAGATTCCAATAAGATTTATTTTCATACTATTGCAATACTTTATCAATCAGCTTATTACAGATGCCAAATTTTATTAACAGAACGATACAAAAAATACCTAATACAATAACTGTCAACATTGCGAGTTTTGTATGACTACTGGCTAGAACTATTTTATATGCCAAACTCACTGCAAGGAACTTGGCCTTAGGTAATGATTCTAGTACTCCAGTTCTTTTAAGATACTTCTTTCTATCCTAAGTGCGTGGAGCAGCAGATGTTAGTCTATTCTGTAGTTATTTGTATACAAATATTCTGAGAATGTTTAGCAATAGGCAGAGGAGTTTCTTCAAGCTCTGGGATGGTGTTTCAGTCAGTTCTGTGTTCCTAAACAAAACGATGAGGCAGAACACTTTGATAAAAGTAGACAACTGTATTTGGTTGACAATTTTGGAGGTTGAGAATATGAAAGTAGCCATCTCTATGTCTTTGGCGTTTGGTAAGGTCATATGGCTGTCACAACAAGTCAGAAGGGTCTTACAGTAGAAGAAGGATCAAGAACAAGAAGTGCATATTTGGAAGAGAAGCAAGAAACTAGATGGCCCCAGTGTCACTTTTGAGTCTACATAGCTGTCATGACAACTAGTGTATTCAGTGAAACCTAATCCACTCAAAAAGATAAGCCTTATTCTTTGATAGTTACCCACTGTCCTTGTACTAGCAGGGTTGTCTAATCTTTTGGTTTCCCTGGGATATATTAGATGAAGAATTGTTTTAAGCCAAAATTTGAATCCTGGCTAACCAACCAGTGACTCATAGATTATCAAAGCATACATATATTTATTTTGTATGATACCATGACATGGTGACATAGTCTGTGTCTCCCTGATACAAAAATAGGCTTTGAGCATAGAGACTAACATACCAACCATAGCAAAAAGCAACAGGAGTTTTTCTTTATAGTAATGGAAATATCCCTATTCCAAGATAAGTATCTCATCCCTGTGGCTAGAGAATGTTTTGATAGAAAGGTCAAAAGTTATTCTAACAGTGACAGATACAAGCTAATTATTTCAGTCCTATTAACTCTTTCCAAGCCTGTTTGATGATAGAAATATCATCAAAGTAAAAAGTAGTTACAAAAAATTCTATGCACAAGCAAATTCAAAACAAACAAGAGAAAGCATTGTCTTGAGTCAGGCCTGCCAAGCCACTTCTGTTCACTTCAGAAAAGGCCAAGAGTTCTTAAAGAGGAAAGTATTACTCCTTCAGTTTCATGGGCAATGAAAATTCTGTCTTATCAGGAAATCCAAAATACAAAGACTTCTGAGGAATGAGAAAATAAATCCTTTTCAGTCAAGTTGATTCAGTTGGCCATTTTTAATCTAGCTGCTATAGGATTCTTTCTGTATAAATATGTCCATTTCTTCCCCACCCCTCTCACTCGCTCACTCTCTGTGTGTGTGCGTGTGTGTGTATGATATGTATGTGTATATGTATATGATATAATGGTATAATGGTCAAGTCTACATTTGGTCTGTTTTCCCATACTCCACTCTTCCAACTTTTATTCCAAAAAATTTAGACAGACAAAGAAACAAACAAAAATTATAAGCAACTGACTTCAGGTAGAAATTCTTGTGGGAACAAATGAAGGAACAGGAACTGGGGAAGAAATAAGCTTGACATTCAGTATATCCACAGGGTGACTTTTCAAAAATAATCCTTTGTCATAAGGCTGACAATTTCCATCAAACCAAATGAAAAGAACTTCCATGAGAAGAAATTCATCATGTTGTCCTCTTGGTAGAGAATCCATCTGTCACCATTGCTACATTTTTTCTGAAACAAGGGTCATTCAATCGAATTAAATTTACTAGCAGCCTATTATTTCCATAGTTAAGTTTTATTTAGGCTTAATGCTAACCATCCAATGAGGTGAAAGTATTAAGCATGTGGAAGATGGCCTTTATACTATACCCTTGCAGGTAGGTTAATTTCCATTTTTATCACCTACTTGGGGAAATTCTTAACAATGCAGAATATAGAAATTCTTTTTTGTGATAATTTTATGAAACATGTACTGACAACTTGTTCTTTCTAGATTTGGTATTAGGCTTTCAGGATGTGTTTTTAAAGGGAGGATTCAAAGGTATATTCTCTTTCTCCATTTGAATATATTTCTACACTAATTATTCTCATTATTGCTTCTTCTTTCTCTGTGGGAGGTGAATCATTTGATTGTTGTCAATGGAAAACATATGTGGAAAATATTAAATAAGTCAACAGTAAATGAAATTTTACATCTTAGAACCAGATATGCCACATGCTATTGGTTTTAAACCATGTCAACGCTATGTATCAAAAAAAGTCTTGCCTGAAGATTTCTCCCTCATCTGTTATTTTTTGGTTGTGGTGCTACTTATTCTACTCTCATACATACTGACAGATAGCTAGAGGTGGACACACATAATGTAAGCATGATCAATAAGAACTTTCTCTAATACTTCCTGAAGACCCCTGGAGAAACTCAATGGATTTACTGAAATGGACATAGAGAACTTTGAGTTTCTCCTTCTTCTCCACACTTAGTTCTCACCTTCCTCTAGACAAGATGAGGGCTCTTCTGCCCCATGGAGTATATCAGCTGCTAGCTGTAATATATAACCCTATTTGAACTATAGGAGTGTGGTGGTAATTGTCTAATTGTCAAATAAGTTAGATGAATACCTATCTAGGGACACAATGGGGTCTATATTTGAGAAATTAGACAGAGAGGGTTATTTCAGTGACCATCCTATGGGATAGAGTTCTGCACTGTGTATAAAGATAAAAGAAGAGTGTTAAGTATCAGCATTTTATTCTCTCTATTTACTGTTCTGCCAAAATGTGAGCAAGCTTTTGTGTCCAGAGCTTGAAGCCATATCTGCTTCTGTGCACTTCCCAACAATAAACTCTGTTGCCTTAAGTTATGAGCCAAATGAACATTTTCTCCACTAATTTACCTTATTTTCATCACATGAAAGAGGAAAGCTACTAGTAAAAAGAGACCATAGATGATCAGAACAAAAAGAAGGAAGAGGATGAGGCAAGAGGGAAAAGAGTAGAAAAGTGGAGGATTCCTTTTCTTCACTTCTGTCTTAACTGGAATGCAAAGGTTGTTTTCATTCTTTTAGCTGTATCTCCAATTCCCCAGTCTACTCTTGTAACTGAGAGGACTCATTCACTGGCCCTCATAACTAGTCCTTCCACTGAATTCTCAGCCTTGGGAATTCTAAGAATCAGCTCTCTGCTAGAATGTATTCTTCCTCACTGTCCCTAGTTATTCATCAAACTGCCAAAACTTGAAGATACTTTTGATATTAAATGTTCTATCTAATATACTGTCACTCACATGACTTCCCAAAGATGAGATGAGTAAGGTTTATAACTAGGAACATTCCAAACTGGGTGGAGGAAAGCCCACAGGGTCGCAACTCTATACATAGAAACATAGGCAACTGAGCAAAGAGATGCTGTTCTTCCTTGGGGAAGAGCATAGCAATTGGTTGTCTAGTACCAAACATCAACCCTAAACACACACACACACACACACACACACACACACACACACACACACACACCATTGTATGGACTGAACAGTTTATATATAGGAATATTTGTGTAATCATTTTCAAAATATGTATCACATACACATATATTCATACAGAAACAATTAGTTTTAAAGGAGGCTAGAAAGTTGAAGAAGAGTAGGCAAAGTTATATGGGGGAAATGGGAGGCAGGAATGAAGAAATGTAATTAAATAACAATCTTAAAAATTGTCTCAAATTTTAAATAGATGCATAATCATTTTTCTGACCATGACATTATTTTCCACCATGTATTTCAGGCTAATGTATATCACAACACCCTGAGGACAATCTTTAGCCTGTATAATGACCAGTTATATATGTACCTTGTAGAGAAACTATTTATTTAATGTAAATAAAGCTAACTAAAATAGAGCTAAATGATAAAGAAAAGATAGTTACCTACAGCTGTTTTCTGTTGTGACTACAACAATGCCTGAAGTCATTGAAACTTCTGGGCCTTCTAGGTGTATGATTTAATATATTTTTATTTTCTCTGAGGTATCTTAGATTGGGTTTTTGACATTTGAAACTGAAAAGGGAGGTCTAGCAGCTGTAAAGAAATATATGCAGTGCTGAGAACTACGGATTCTGCAACATCAATAAAAATAATAAGGTTTATGAGAAAAATAGGATTGAGGGCAAAACATCAAAAATCTGTACAACTACTACTCTTTGTCTCACTCACTAGAGAAAGCAATCCTAATATCATTTTGGCTGAAAAGATGTATTTCCAACATAAATAAGCCACAGTAGGTAATGTTGCACAGCACATGGCTGAGACAATGCTTATGATCAAAACTAGTTCTTGGAGAAGGTGACAGGCAATACAAGTGAGAATATCTGGGACAGGAGAAAAAAACTGATATTACCAGCTGTGAAGTAAGTGTATTTTGTGTTTAACTATTACTTTATGGCATAGGACTTTAATGGGCTGAGAGAAAAAGCATGAATGAATGTGACTTCCACATTAGGCGGACATCATTGCCTCATTTCCAAGTAGTTCTCACAAAGGAAGCATGTGTTCTACCACAGTGCCTCTATGTGCCTCTATGCAGCTGTATTCTTTCTTTATTTAAACTTCTACTTAACTATTTTACTGGAGTCATAGAAAGTGGCACATGCCATATTTATTTAAAACAGTAGTTACCTCTAAGTGCTTTTAAAAGTGTCAATGTATTTTCAAACTCCATACAAATGCCTTGTCTGAGATGATTAGTAGGAGAGACCCTTGCAGTGTCTTTATATACCATGCATGAAATTAGTACAAACTTTTTTGTAATAACTTTATCTTAGGACATTAATCGTGCTGAATAGTTGTCTAAGGTATAGTCTGGATATGGTTTTATTAGAAGATAATATACACAGAATCTATTTATATGTTCAATATTATATTTCAGCTTAACAGAGAGGGTACTTTGAGGTAATATAATACTACAAGTCAGAGAACAGCATGGTACACATGGGCTTCTTGTTCTTTATTTGACTTTTCCATGACACCAAGCATATAATTTAGTTGTGTTCCAATAAAATTTGCTATCATGCATGTCCTTACAACTGTAGTTTGTCCAGAAGACTTCACACATTAGTAATATATGATCTTCTTAGTTCTAACTCTTGTGGTCTTGCTTGCTTCTAGTATTTCTCCTTCCAATGTTTGCCTGCCAACATTTAGAGTTATGCTTTACAAATGGTGAATCTTCTAACAGCATGGTTTCCTGAATGACTGTGTGGAACAGAGATGCTACTCTGCACGTCTACAATGCATTGTTCTATGTGAACTAGAATTAAATTTCCATTCTCTTAAGACAGAAATTTCTAGAATTATCTATTATGGAAGATTGTGCAGCCTTAACACATATAAAAGTGTAGCAAAAGACTCAATAATTACACTCTAGATTGGGGGCAGGGAGCACTTACATTTGTCTTTGCACTGCTACTGTCTGGCTAGTAAGCAGGCAAATGGAACAGGGGTATGCCAGATAGGAATTACACCTATGTGCCATATATCTTTATTTTTTGCATACAGGCTTTATCAAAGATCATTTTTGTTTCTAGAATCATAAACCTGCCCAACTCATTTCAAATAAAAAGAGGATTATGAAGTAAATAGGTTTTTATTGAATTCAGGAACAAGATCATGAGCCTTATACAAGGAAATTAAGTACTATCAGAAACTGAGAAATCTAGTGTGTCTTGAGTAACCGTTTTTTTCCTGCTTCAGCTCTTCCCAAGTATTTTCTGTTCTATCTCTAATCAACCAGCATCATCTGCTCACTCACTCTTCAGGCTCATGTTGCAACATGGCCACTAATCAAACAAGAACACTCATCATGGAACAGAGTTTTCTGAGTTTAGGTTGTAGACAGGTCAACATAAATGAAAGTAGATGGGTATAACAAAATTAATCTCAGATTCAGTAGAGTTTCATGTCACACTTAATTGTGTCTAGTGATCTAGAATTAGTGATGCTTTCTCATTTATACAAATTATTCTTGGCTAAAGACATTTTGGTCAAATGATCCACATCCATGCATTAGATATTTTCTGCAGCAGAAGCATCTAAGAAAACATCAGTACCAGGCATAAGAAACCTTCATTCAAGGTTGTTGTGCAGAGTAGTCCAACTGACTCCCAAAATAATATAGGCCACAGTTGCTGTCTTTACTTGCTTGTCCAATGATGAATGTAAGTCCTTGTTACTGACACACTGAAGACTTCAGGCACAGGACTCATAAGATTCAAGTTGGATCTTACTTGAAAGTCCCATTCCAATGACATAGTTTTCATAGTGCCAGAAAAATACTACACAAGCTGGCAATAGACAGACATAATCAATAGTTTTGTCTAGCTTGATGCCTATTAACCATAACAATGACAAACATAGCAAGATATACTTAGTTGTAAAACTGTGGTACTTATATGTTGGTAGCAAAAGCTGTCTGTTTGGATATAAGATCTATTAAATAGGAGGGGAATCATTCCTGATAATAGAAACCTAGACTACAACCTTGGGTAGTGAGGACATGAGTATTAGAAGACAATCTACTACTAGCATTTGGTAGACAGCATAATTCCTAAATGCATTCTAAACTTTATCCTTATATTAATAGATAAATATATATCTCACACTTCACCAAAGAACCTCTTCTTTACAAGACATGGAGATCATTATAGAAAACCATAACCAGTTATAATATAAAGATCAATGTGTTGTGGGGGACCCAGTTTCAACTGATACATAACAATACAACTCTTGCACCTAAGGGACCAGAAAGAAAGGGGGATTGTCGGAATTCTGTTCTTAGATGATGTTTCCTAGAAATGACACAGAAGCCAAACTGTTGAGCTATCTTGACTGTAGCTGCATTTCAGCAAAGTAATCTAGTGCCTGAAATGGCTTTCCATAACACCTGTGTACAATCACTATTTGTTTCAATTAGGAGATTTGGTGCAATGGTCTAGTAACAGTTCCTCACAGAATTATTTTACTGTGAAGAAACATAACTAGCAAATTCTTCATGAAATTCAATTACATATTCATTATCAATGTCTCAAATCACTATAATTTTGGAGTTTTGAGATGGCTGTCTATTAATAATATTTATATGGATTATTTCTTTTTTTATAGATTACCCTTTAATAATTTATTAAAGAAGAAAGAGAAGATGGGAGTCAATATTAACTCTGAATTGCTAATTGGCACTACCAGATTATACTCTTTGGTATTTTTTTCTGGATGACATTTTGTCAAAGTCATTGAGTCAACACATAAAACTGAAGGCATTTAAAAAGAGGGACCATATTTTGTTTCTTATGTCCCTTATCTTTTCTTAATGTTGTATAGGTAGCTGATATTGTATTTCTTCATTTATGATAATTCCTCTTAGAACAAAACTCATCCTGTATATTGGGTATCTGTTTCTTCCTTTATTTGCAGAAGGATTCAAGCAAGTTTAATCATCAGCAACATTCTTTTAAATAGAACAATGTCTCCTTCATGTCCTTAGAACAGCTACAAGTTATTTACATTCCATGATTTGCCTTGCTTTGAAAATCCATAATAAAGTCTATTTTGCTAGCTGATCACTAGATGTATATGTATAATGGTTGGTATGTTCTCTCATGTCAATTCTTGCTCATCTTGTATTATAGATTGTATGTCACTACAGATGCATCAGTGTCTTCCATTCACATACTACCCTAAACTGAAAGTGCAAATTGTATAATGTATATAGTAGTACTTACATCACAGGCATCATAGCTTAAGCAAACAATAAACTAAAGAAAATTGGTTATTTATCCTAATGGTCAAAACCCAACTGAAAGGAGAGAATCATTGCTTTTTGCCACAATTACTAGAGAGTATCTTACAGCATATTGACCACCCAATGGGCAAAATTCAACAATAAGTGTCAGGTGTGTACAGGCCAGTGATAGTCAGCATGTCTAAAATACACATGGTTCTAATTTCAATCCTGAGAACATGCATACACACACACACACACACACACACACACACACACACACACACACATGCACACACGCATGCACACACACACACACATACACTCATGCACACACAAAATTAAACTTAAATAATGGTTTCTACAGAATGAGTACCACTTCTGCACCATTGTAAAACATGTGTAAATTAAATAATCATAGATGGTCAAATGTTTTGCATAATTAATTAATTTTATGTTTTAATAAATTTGCTGATTATTTCAGTTAAGGAAGACCAAGGTATCAATATTGAATTCTTCTCTATAATAACTCTCAAGTCTCAATTGTGAGCTACGTTGGTGTGTTTAAAAAAAAAAAAAACATCACACCCACATGCAGATTTAAAGGCAAGATTGACCTGGAGGCAGAAACAACTTTTTTTCACTTTTTATCATGTGAGAGCAGTGGCAATGTATTACTTCAAATTTCCCTATAAAGACAAATTCAAGTCTGAAGGTTATATATCTTTTAATTTATTTTTATTTATTTATTTTTGCTTTTCAAGACAAGGTTTCTCTGTAGCTTTGGAGCCTGTCCTAGAACTAGCTCTTATAGACCAGGCTGGTCTCGAACTCACAGAGATCCACCTGCCTCTGCCTCCTGAGTGCTGAGAATAAAGGTGTGCACCACCAACATCTAGCTTTGAAGGTTGTATACCTTATGACACATGAATGTCTCAAATAATTCTAAGTACCATTTTAGCATTTTAGTTATTATTAGCCATGGTATCATTAGTATTGACATATATTAAAATTATTAGTCATATTTATAACTATCACTTACTCTGTAATCATGCAAGAACCAGAAAAGCAATAGAAAAGAAATGGCTGCATACTATACTGAAGTCCCATATAGCACCTTGTGGGTATTTATCCTCCATCCTCAAATCTTAATATGTAGGGTGATTTATGGGAAGGAGTCTGACCCATGTCACTCTTAACATATTTTTAAAGAGCATAATAAAATGCCTGCACTAATACAGTAGTGAGTTCTAAATAAAATGAAAATGGCATTAAATTGCATTCACTTGGGGAGAAGCTTATGGATTCAAGGGTGATGTGTCATATAAATCAGTCACCCTATATTGTGATAGGCACTATCAAAGGGACTGAGGAATCTCCTATGAGGTGAAAAAATTGCTTGAGATATGAACAGTGATATAACATATGGATACTGGCATATACTTCTAAAGTATTACATTTATCTTTTCCTATTTTAAAACTGTTCCTAGTTACTTTAACATAAGCCTATTATTCCTTTATAGGCACAAGGACACATCCACTTGGTAAAAGAAATAAGCTTACTGTTTTTATTAGATATGATTAATCCAAAAGAGATTTGGGTCAGCCTATCAAATAAACACCCAGACTAGAATAATTTAATATACCATACTTCTTCTTCTTCTTCTTCTTCTTCTTCTTCTTCTTCTTCTTCTTCTTCTTCTTCTTCTTCTTCTTCTTCTTCTTCTTCTTCTTCTCCTTTTGTAGTAATTCACTACAGGTGTTTTTGCTTCATACAGAGCTCTCCAAGCAATCCTTTATGTGTAGAGGTGACATCTGAGATACAAATTCTTACTCAATGAAGGGAGAAAGGAGGTCATCAACAATTGGAAAAGAAACACCATTGTCATCATCTTATCCCAGCAGTGACAGGCTTTCTGCTTTTAAAAAGTCAGCAAACACTAAATAAATAACCCTACTACAGAATAATGCAGGCATACTGCACCAGAAAACGATCTCCAATATTTTGCTCCAAAGCATAAGGAGCTTGAGGTATGGTAGATGGTTCTTTATATCAAATTTGTAGATAAAATGAAGGAAACACTTGTAAAGTGAAAACACAAATACTAATCAGTATATAAAATGACAAAAAGACAAAAAGAAAATTCCAAGAGGAAGATACCCATGAGGAAATGTCTGCTTAGAATTTCACCTCCTCTCCCAACATTCATTAATACTAAGTCATTGACAGAATATATTTTTATGAGGGGTACAAGACTTCCCCTAGAAAATGAGCAAAATAATTTTTCTAATTATGATTTTTCCCAGTCAGGCTTTAATAATAAACTACCAAAGACTGTGTAGTTTATAAACAACAGAATTACATGTGCCCTAGCTCTGGATATGGATATCTCCAAAATCACAGTACCAGCAGATTTGGTGCCTAGTTAAGCAATTCCAGTTTTGTGGAAGGCACCTCTTTACTGAGTCCTTACAGGGTAGGAAGGATTAACTTGGTGCTGAGAGAACAGCTCATCAGTAAATCACTTGCCTTATGTGCAGGAAACCCAAGGTTTGACACTCAGTACCATATAAAAAATAAAACAAAGAGTAAAGATGAACTCTTTAGTTTTTTTAAAGAATATAAATTATGTTCCTAAGGGCACCATCCTTATATCTACTGTATTTTCCAAGGGCTTCCCTTACCGATTTCTTCATTAATTTAGGGATTGGATTAGGATTTTGACACATGAATTTGGTGAGGCACCATAAGCAGGTAGACTATATACATAACACATAGTAAAGAAACTGAACTCTATGGAGCAGATTTTAGTTACTGCTTACAATAGTCAAAAAGCTTAGGAGTTTCCATAATCAACAAAACAAACAAGAATGAGCAAAGCTTTTACTCTCCTCAGATTTCACCTTGAAGGGACTGAGTGGAGTGTAGAAACTTTTCCAATTAGCAAAAGCTTCTGAATTATATATTGAGAACGAAAGAGAGGGTGAGTTAGAAAAAGCAGCGCTCAACACAGGTCACTTTAGACATGGTTTGCTGTTACAGAAAAAAGCTTGTAATATTTAAAAACATAATTTTAGGGGTTGGAGAGACGATTCAGTGCTTGAGAACACTTGTCACATATATATACATGAAGGCAAAGCACTCACACATTAAATGAAAGAAACCTTTATAAAAATGTAAAGTACATTTTAGCTTCTCTTTCTTCTGAGGATTCACTATGTTCTACTGAAAAACATTTTAAATGTTTATTATTTATTTATGCTTTTTGTGTAATGGTGTTTTGCCTGTGCACCACACACATATCTGGTGCACATGGTGGCCAGAAGAAGGTGTCACATCATCTGAAAATGGGGTTATAGACAGTTGTGAGATGCCATGTGAGTACTGGGGCTGGAACCATGGTCCTCTTGTAGAATAGTCAGAGCTTTCACCACTGAATCAACTTTCCAGACCCCGAAAAACTATCTGAATGAAATAATACAAAAATATAATGATAAGATTCAACTAAATAAATGAAAATTTTGCTTGTTATAAAAAAATACCATAGAACTTTGAAGCATCTTGCATTAGGATTTGTCTGCCTAACACACAAAACTAAATAGACTCCAAACCTAAGCATATAATACCAGTCAGTTCAAAGTAACCAATTAACATAGAAAAGGAAACAATTGCATCTTCTTTCAAATAACCTCAGTTTTGAAATGATTATAATATAAATCTACAAGTGGACAGTTTGGTATTTTTCAGACATGGTTTACAAACTTTGGAGAACTGGTTCTCTATATCAAACAAACCTTAACTAAGAGAAATAAAATCAAGTGTGATCAGCCATTTTATAAAGGCTCCAAGTATCTATTCCTGTACTTCTATGGAAGATATAGATTAACAAGAGATAACGTGGACTGCGCATACAAAGGTTAACTCACTCTAAATCAAATGAAGCCATCAAAATATCTCTTGAATATTTAATTGAGTCAGAGTAGGAAAACTGACCAAAAACTAATTGAAAGTCAGAGAACTAAAAACCCCTTACTAGGTGTTGGAGAAATTGCATAAATGGCAAGAAGTTGTCCTGAAAGCAGAAGAACCCGAGTTCAGATTTGTGCATTCCCACAAAAAGCCAGGCAAGGTGGCATGCACCCATAATCCTGGGTCTGAGAATAATCCTTTAGTTCACAAAATTAAACAAATGCACAAACGCAGAGGTAACTAGATTATATAGGAGATGATCAAAAGTGTTGTGATTCAATGGACTATTCATAGAACAGCTTTAATACTTAGAACCTCTATTTGCATAGAAAAAAATCATGTGTTGGTTGGAAACCACTCTAATATAATCCAACAAGTTTTCTAAGGTTGCATCCTGGCAATGTTAAACTACCCCAGCTTTCCACACCAAACAGTCTTGACCTAATTGAATTCCTATTCATATTTTTATTAATTATCACCACATAAATAGATGTCCCCTAGAAAATCCAAATTATATTGTTTAATTGTATTGATAAATAATTAAGAAGATTAAACTAGGAAAAAGAAACATTTCTAATACCTCATATCTAATAATGACATGCATGAATTCTATTGCAAAACCAAACACTCAGTTTTGACACTGGTATAAGCAAATGGTGTACTAGTTTCAAATAGAAATTACTTGATGGTTTTCAGTCTTTATTATATTACTATAGGAAAAATATAAGTAAGAATTTAAACAAATTTTGACATATACCTGATAAATTTAACATTATGTCACTTGCACAGAAATTTTGTGTGAAGACCCCATATAGAGAGATGGGGTGGTAAGTAGACCTAAAAAGTTTAACACATTTATATGCAGATACAGGTTCTGATGCATCCTTGAACTGACTTATTAAATGTGATTTATTCCAAGGCAAGTACAATGGATGTATTTATCAAAGCCCAGTGATACTCCTGGTCAGCTGTTGGAGGAGTCCCTATTTTCATAGGCATACCAAGTATATTCCAGTTTATTTTTAGTCTGTCTGTGTATATCTGTGTGTGTGTGTGTGCATGTGTGTGCACTTATGTGTCTATTTTATGTGTATGTATTTGTATGTGTGTGTATATTTATGTGTGCATGTGCATCGATATGCATGCATATATGTATGCTTGTGTGCATATATGTGTTTGTATATTTATGTATGCATGTGTTTGTGTGTATATGTGTGTTTACATATATGTGTGTATATATGTGTGTGTTTATGTAAGTGTTTGTGTGTGTGTGTGTCATATATGTAGATGCTATCAGAGACCAGAGGAAATGTTGGATCTCCTTGGAGCTTAAGTTATGGGCCTCTGTGAACTGTCCAATATGTATGTTGGGAATCATTATTAGGTTCTCTACAAGAACAAGGGCTCCTAAGACCATGCTATATCTCCCATTTGACAAATATTCTAGTTTTTGATTGCAATGTCAAAAGGAGAGATGGTACAATAATACAGTCCTGGACTCAGATGACAGATCAATGAAAATAGGATGTGACATCAGATTCTTCTTATGTGGCATGTTAAGATTACATACTGACTGACATTAAAATAAACCTGAAAAATACATCATGAAAAATAACAATTTTTCTCAGTTTCAGGAAGGAAGAGGTAGCTGAAACCATGAATTAGAGCCATAAGAATAAGCTAAAACATCACCCACAGACAATATATTTGCATTTGGTCTGCAGATGGGCAGATAAATGATGAAAGAAAGAAAGAAAGGAAGAAAGAAAGAAAGATGTATGGATGGATAGATGATAGATAATACAAAATATAATTTCTTTTGAAAGATATCAAAATAGTTCATCCAAAGCACAAATGATTATTCTGAAGAAAACAATATAAAATGAACTTAAATGCAGAGTTCTTACCTGTATTTGCCTAAAATGAGAATAGAGATTCACAAAACCCGAAGGTCTCTTTTTCTTGCTCTAAATCAGTTCACAGCTAGAAACGTTACAGGGATTTTTGAGTAGACTTCCAGCCCTTGAAAAATTTTTTTGCCTTAAAATCATTTCGCCATATTTGAAGCCATGGATTTCTTTTTTTCTAGTTCTTTCAGTTCTCTACAACTTGATTACAATAAAAATTTTAAATCAAGACTTCAAGTCACCTCCTAGAATTGCTTTTCTCTCACACGTTGCTCAGCATATGGGCTGATATACAAGTCTGTTGCCTTTTTAACCAGTCTTTTGTTGTAGGAATTTGTCTCAGCAACATGGTAAGAAATTTGTATTTTTTATTTTGTATGAAATTTTGTATTTTGAAGAAATTTGTATTTTTATTTCCTTCAATAATTTAACATTTACTTTGGCATCATAATGGGAATTTAAAAACATCAGATTTACACTAAACTGATGGAAAAACAAATTCAGTGAATCTTCTGATTATGCCTCCTTACTGACTGAAGGTAAGTTATAGAACATGGTCTAATGAAGAGGAAACTGAACGGAACTTAAGAATTAAACTTAAACAAAACTTTAAAATTTATAGTTCAGTAAGGCCATGATTCACAGAATAGTAAGTATGAAAAGAGGGAAGTCACTGCAATGAAAGAATGGAGAGACAGGCATACATATGGACAAATGCACACACACACACACACACACACACACACACACACACACACACAGAGAGAGAGAGAGAGAGAGAGAGAGAGAGAGAGAGAGAGAGAGAGACTGAGAGAGAGGGACGTACAAGGAACTCAACTTGAATCTTTGACTGAGCCATGATATATGAATACTAATAAATTGGTGAGAAGTGTCATAAGAAATAAGCAGGTGAGAGTTGTCCAAAAGTCACAGCAGACCTGAAAATGCTCTGTGTCCCTGATGTAGCGGGCATGGAAAAGACCATCAGCAATATATTGCCTCAGCAGGAAAGCCTAATAAGACCTGGACTAATGGCTACAATATATGTGACCTAACATGCAAATGTCAATACCAGAACATAATATTATAATTGATATAAAGAATACAATAAATCTACTCACCAACAGGGAAAACTCCAAATCATTAAACCATAACATGTTCAATACTCAGAAGAATAGCAAAGAGAAACAAGTTACATCATTCATAGTTTGGAAATATTAGGAAATAAAGGGGGGAGCAGAAGAATCAGTCCTGGAAATGATGGCTCTAGGGTCTTACAAACATTCTCTGTATATTCCAGAAGGCAAAGCACATGAACAAATAAAGGAAAATTTAAAATATATAAAATTGTATGGAATCTGTGTAGTAAAACTATGAATGAGATGAAAAAATATGTGATAAAATTAAAAGCTGTAAAAAGATTAATGAAATTGAACAGATAGCAATATAAACAATTGAAAATTAAGTTTACTGAAGTCATGGCATGGCCAGTGTTGTCTTCCAGCTCTCCTGGATTTGGAATGTCCTAGGAAGTGCCTCTGAGCATATCTGTATAGGAGTTACCAGATAGCTTCAACAGAAGGAAGGACAACCCTTAATATGGGTAGCTCCAGCCCATGGGCTGGTATACCAGGCTGAATAAAAACGAAAAACAAGTACTTCAGCAAAACCAGCTGAACCTCAGCATTTTTCTTGCACTGTTTTTTGACTATTGACCACATGTGAAACCACAAATGGTGCTGAAACAACCTAGTATCATCAGGAAAGAAAATTAGCTAGGCATAGTGGTTTACACTATTAATCAATCTTTACATTCAGTAGCCAGAGGCAGATACTGTCTGTGAGCTGAAGACCATTCTTTTCTACATAGCAAGACCCTGTCTCAAAGCCAATCAAGCCAAACCAGAACAAGACAAAACCCACCACTTTCTAAATTAAGTTTGGACTTCTCTGTATGTCATGAGAGGAAATTGACTTAACATGGATTCTAGACTTAAGAGTTAAAATTATAAAACATCTAGAGAAAAACATGAGGATACCGAGTTAGGAGAGAAAGGAAAATCATTTCAACAGGTAAAAACAGGGAAACAGGGATAAAATGGATTTTGCCAATGTTTTTTGTTTGTTTGATTGTTTTATGTGCACCATGTATGTGCAGTGTCTACAGAGGCTGGAATTGGGTATTGAATTCCCTGAAACTGAAGTTAGTCCATTTTGAGCCTCCTTGTGGATTCTGGGAACTGAACCTACTTTTACAGAAGTGTTGAGCCATCTCTTCAGGCCCATCAATGTTTTTAAATGTATCTTTATTAAATCACATTCAACGAGTTGCTTGGAGATCTGAAGCAATGTTTGGCTATGAAGGATCTATGAATAGTAAGTGTATGAGATTCTTGCTAACATTATAATAAAATGCAAATTTAAACATCAGTAAACTACCAATCAATGACAAGTAGGAAGACTAAAAGGAAGACAAAAAGAATATGTCATTGAGTTGTAGGACCAACAGGGACTCTTATACAATGCTGTTTGGCATACACACCTTTGTAAGTACTTTGGACAATACCTTAATGCTTTTTCTTGAGGTTAAATATACTCTAATATAAATCCAAGAAGATGTAGGGCACATAGAATGAGTTGTTCACAAATGATTTTTAAACAACTTTCATCCTTACTATCCCTGAATTGGAAGGAACCCAAATGTCTGCCAGTTAGGGATATATACGAATTATTATGGATCCAAACACAGCAACACTATGAAGCAATGTATCATCAATTAAAAAAAAAAAACAGTGCTGCAACTTGAAAGCTGGATGGATATCTAAACCACCATGTGGGCTATTGAAAATCACATTCTGACTCTATTTCTGAAAGAAAACAAGTCAAAAAAAAAGATCTGAAAGCTGAAAGCTGATCAGTTGTGGTCATTTTGTGTGTATAGGAAAGACAGAAGAAAAGGGCACATGACAAATAAGTTTGAAGAATGATAGGAAAGTTGTATGTCCTGACTGTAATGACGAATCAGGTTTTCCAAAAATGTAAGGTTGTAGGCTTAAATTAGTGAAATTTTATGTAAATTGTGGTTCAACTATACAAAAAAAAAGAGGAAAATTCAATGTTCTTAAGTTGCTTTTAAGCCAATGAGATAACTCAGTATAAAAAGGTTATTGTAGCTTAACTATAGAGAGATTACCCTAGGTCCCATATGGAGAAAGGAGAGAACAGACTCAGTCAAGTAACACTCATGCACACACATACACATACACACACACACACACACACACACACACACACACACACACACACACACACACAAGAAAAAATAGTTTAAGATAAAGAAATTTTTCTTAAATGCTTGCATTCTGGGCTTAGTCATTATAGGCAAGCATGAAGACCTGAGCTTGGTCTCAGAAATCACTTACCAATGCTTAGCTTGATAAACATATTCATAATTGCAGTCAGGTGGATCCAGGCTCTCTAACTACTCAGTGTGTTTCTTTCTCAAAGTCAATGTGAACAGAAACTGAGGAGCAATGCTGGGGGCTGATCTATGACCCCTACAGACATATACTCACTCACACAAGAAATGCTTGTGTCTGGAGAATTCTTAAAGGTAAGAATGGATAAAGAACTACATGGTAGTATATTAGTACTAACATGAAGCTCAGCACTGGGCAGCATGGATAAATTTTTCTCACCAGAAATGACTTCTAATAAAAATGATACCCTTGAATTAAAACTCAAGATTATCATATCATGTTCAAAGAAAAATAACCATTCCTCATAAAAATATTTGATTCGAGTACCAAGTATTACTTCTCTGTTATTTAGAAATATTAAAAACCTGGGGGAAAATGCAAGATAAAAATTCTATAGCCATAAGGTAACTTTCCCTAATATGATTTATTGTTGTTAAGTTAACATTCCAATTTTTGTTCCAGTGAAATTTACAAAATAAAATGCTCCGTCTGTGAAGATGGAAACAACTATCACCTCATAAAAGGATTCATATGAATGCATTTCATATTTAAATTAATTAAATTGGTTTTATGTTGTTTCTAAATTATTAAATAAAATTACCCATTGGTGTGGACTTCATATGTTACTCCAACAAGTCAACTTCTCTTTTTAATTTTCCTTTTAATTTTTGATATTATAATTTAATTATAGCATTTCTCCCTTCTCTTTTCTCTCTCCAAACACTTGCATACACCGCTCTGGTCTCCTTCAAATTTATAGGCTCTTTTGTCACTGTTATTACAATGCATATATGTACATGTTTATATTCTCATGAATATTACCTGTTCAGTCTATATAATGCTACCTATATTATATAAACAGATGTTCTCACAGTTGACTGTTTGGTACTAGATGACCAGTTGGTGTGTTCCTGAGGAAAACCACCTTTCTGACTCAAAACTTTCTTCACTTGCCTATGCTTTTCGCCTAGGGTTAAAGCTTTATAGGTTTATACTTATCTGGTTTATCATGTTCATTGTTGTCATAGTTTCCTTGGATTTTTTATTATTTTTAAATTCTTAATGTATATGAGTGTTTGCCTAATGTAGATATTGTTCCATATGCATGTCTATTGCCCATAGAGATAGGGAGTTATTAGAATCCATGGAATTAGAGTTACTGATGATAGTGAGCCATATGGTTACTGGGAATCAAACCCAAGCCCTCTACAAGAGTAGCTGGTACTCCTAACTATTGAGCCATCTTTCTTCAGCCCCAAGGTCAGCTACTCTTGCTGTCCTTATTGTCGAAATATATTACTCTGGTTGAAATCAGCAAGCTACCCTAGAATATAAGAACTTGGAATACAAAAGACATTTTAAACTGTGACTTCATTAGATCTCTGAAAATGGAGAACAAAATGTTTTACATTTACAGACAATGAGGTATGATTATCTAGGTCTCTCAGACAGTTGATAGATGACATCAGATCAACATATACTGATTAAGTCTTCGCCAATAGTTTCCATCAAATAGAAAAATGTTGTCAGGATCAAATGACTGAAAGATGTTCAACCCTAGAGACTCTTCAGACTAAAGAAATGCTATTTGACAAGGAGAAAAATAATGGGGCATAGAGGCTGACATTCTTCCTCACAATAATGTGCCCAACATCCTGTGAGGAATGATGCTGTGCTGTGAATTTGAGCGACACATTTTATTCTTTCTTCTCTGGTATTGTGTGACTTTCCCCATGGAGACGAGAACAATAGGTTTTCACTCTAGATAGTGCACCAAAAAGAGACTGAAGAGGTTATTTATTCCATCCTTATCCAGGGTGAACCAAACTTTATGCATTACTGAGAAGAGGTGAGATATTACTTGTAGGTGAAATCATAGGTGAATCAATGTAGCTTTTGTCCATCGAATACCTCCCTCCAACATTAGTGGCAACTCATGAAGCTACATCCCTGTAGTTTCAAAGCATTTTGCAACCAACTTCATCATTCTTCTCTACCCATTGTGGATTATCGAATGCATTTATAAACTTGGGGTAGGGGCCTGTGAATCTTGTCATTTCTAGGTTTTTTGATTACTTTCCTGAATCGTCTGAATCTTCTTCCTCCAGGAGTGAAAATAATTTGTTTCATATATACATATATATATATATATATATATATATATATGCATATATATGTCTATATACATATACATATATATATATATTTTTTTTTTAATTTAAGTTAGAAACAAGCTTATTTTAGATACCAATCCCAGTTCCCACATCCTCGTGTCCTCCCCTGGTCACCTCACCATTCCCCTCCATCCCCTTTCTACTCTCCAGAGAGGGTGAAGCTTTCCATGTGGAGTCTTCAGAGTCTGTCATATCATTTGGAGCAGGGATCAGGCCCTCCCCCATGAGTCTAAGCTGAGGGAGTACCACTCTATGTGGAATGGATTCCCCATGTCCATTCAATAGTAGGGATAGTGATCCACTACCAGAGGCCCCATAAACACAGCAAAACAACTAGACATAATTCACCCTTTAAGTCATGCATGTATCAACGTCAAAAGGTTACAGTAAGAATGAGGGTTACATTGAGGGTGTTTTCATGAAAGGTGTTCATAAGAAAGAAAAAGAAACAGCCCTTGATTCTGTAATTAACTGCAAAACCCTTTTATTCTTTTTTAAATTTATTTAATATCTTTTCTTATTTCACATATCAATCCCAGTTCCCGATCCCTCCCATCCTTCTATGATCCCTACTGGCTTCCCATCCTATCCTCATCCACTCCCCAGGGAATGTGAGGCCTTTGATAAGAAATCATCAAAATCTGTCAAGTAATTTGGGGTAGGGCTACGCCTTCCCTAATTTTTCTAGGCTAAGGGAGTGTCCCTCCATTGGAAATGGGCTCGCCAAGTCTGTTTCCACTAGGGCTACATCCTGGTTCCACTGTCAGAGGTCCCATAGACTGCCTAGTCCTCCTGGCTGACACCCACATTTAGGGGGCCAGGTTTGGTCCTATGTTGGTTCTCCAGCTGTCAGACTGGGGTCAATGGGTTCCAACTTGCTCAAGTCATCTGTTTCTGTATGTTTTCCCAGGATAATCTTGACCCCTTTGTTTATCACTCCTCCCTTTCTGAAAATGAATTTCAGTACTTTGGCTTAGTGCTAAGCTGTGGCAATCTGTTTCTGCTTCCATCAACTACTGTATGAAGACTCTGGGATAGCATTTAAGGTAGTCATCATTCTCATTATAGGTGAAAGGCATGTAAGGTAGCCTCTCAACTAATGCTTAGATGCCTAATTAGAGGTCTTCCTTGTGGATCTCTGTAAAATTCCCTGGTGCCAGATTTCTCTTTAAACCTATAATGGCGCTCTCTATTAATGTGTCTCATTTCCTGCTCTCCTCTATTAATCCCCCCATTCATTCTTCCTGATCCCCCATGTTCTCCTCCAGTTCTTCTCCCTTCTTTTATCCTCCTATCTCTCTCCTTCCTCCTCCCATGCTTCCAATTTGTTCAGAGTCTCTTCTCCCTTTCCCCTACACTGGAGAACCATGTATGTCTGTCTTATGGTTCTCCTAGTTTCTCAGCTTCTTTGGAAGTGTGGAATGTATTCTGGTAAACCTTTGCTCTATGTCTAATATCAGTATATCAGTGTATATATATCATGTTTGTCTTTCTATGACTGGGCTACCTCACTGAAGACCATTTATTCTAGTTTCATCCATTTGCCTATGAATTTCAAGATTCCTTTTTTTCCACCTGCTAAGTAGTACCCCTCCATTGTTTAAATGTGTCACATTTTCTGTATCCATTCTGGTTAAGGGGCATCTAGGTTGCTTCCATCGCTGGTGGGAGTGAAAACTCATACAGCCACTTTGTAAATCAGTATGGCGGTTCTTCCAGGAAGTAGGAACCAATCTCCCTCAAGAGTCAGCAACTCTATTCGTAGGAATATAGCCAAAAGATGCACATTCATGCAACAAGGACATCTGCTCAACTATGTTCATAGCAGCATTATTTGTAATAGCTAGAACCTGGAAACCTCTGTTTTTTAACCTTGAATTACAACAATGTCCAATCTCTAAGCAAATGCATGCATATAAGCAGGTATGTCTTAAACATATTATAACAAATATATTAGTGAATTAAAATAACAAGAAAAGTAATAAGTTTTGAGATATATATATATATATATATATATATATATATATATATATATATATGCCAGTGAATGTATACAGGTATATGGTGTGGACAAATTTACCAGCTAGAAAACAAATTGAAATTTGATTTCAAGACAACTGAAACCTTCATTCTGGTATCTAATTAGTGTTGATAAAGCATCCAGGGAAAAGAATAAAGCATTTATAAGATGAATCATCTGACTGCACTGAGATTTTGGTGATTTTTGCTGATGTCTCTTGTACATACATTCTCAAGCATGGACTAAGGATCACACTGCACAGTGATGTTCATACAAAATCTCCACTATACAAAGCACTGGAATGGTCTGTGCAAACAGGCTTTTTGTGGTTCCCTCTCTGTGTGCATGGTGTGTTTAACTTGCCTCTTAAGTTGTTAGCAGTACTCATGGTAAGTCATGAATTGATATGTCTATCAGTATAGGAAATGTTAAGTATCCTATACAGGCTCATGGGCCTGAAAGTTTTTCTTTAAGGAGATGTAGAACATTAAGATGCAGAAACCACTTGTAAGAAAAGACTAAGGGTGAGTCTTTCTGGGTTTGAGTTTGTCTCTGGTCCCAGTCTAGCCAATTCTACTCCCTGGCTATCCCAATAATGTAACTAACCAAATTAAGCTCCTGATGCCTCAGGGAGGAACCTATTCTAAAGTCATGGTTTTTTGTTTTTTGTTTTTTGTTTTTGACTTCTAGTGACAATTGTCTCTAGGCTGAGAGTTAGGATAACCCACTTCTCCTTTCTATTTTTCCTGTCATGCATTTTTTTTTTCCCCAGTGACAAAGTAAGTAACTAAGACAAGTAATTCTTTACTGTTTACAATCTCCTAGATTTACATTAGAAAAGGATTGTAGGGTTGACAAGATGACTCATGGAGTAAAAGTGTTTCTTGCCAAGCCTAAGGATCTGAATTTAACTGCAGATCTCACAACTGACTGCAGCAAGTAGCCCTCTATCTGCCCTACATTCACCATGCCATGCCTAACAACACCCCCCCACACACACACACAAATAAAAACAACCATTAGTTCTAGGAAAGCTTTAGTTACATAGTAAGGCCACATTTTAACAAACCAATGAGGTAGATAGATCAGGTGGGTCATCAGAGAGATAAGTAGGTAGGTAGGTAGGTAGATAGATAGATAGATAGATAGATAGATAGATAGATAGATGTTTGGGTAAATGGATGCATGAATGGATGCATGGATGGATGCATGCATGATGCATGGATGCATGGATAGAGCAAGTTCCTTATCCCTTATTGACTCTGATAGATAACTTTTCTTTCCATGTCATCAAGATTTGACTTTGAGATTCAAGCTGTACTACTTCAGATGTAAATGGAATTGTCTTATAATTAGTTCTATATTATATCTTATATTAGTTATGTTTTTTTTTAATTTTAACTAAAAGTAGATGTTTTCTACCTCACAGGTCAGGCAAATAGAGTTCATAGAACAATCCACATCTATGAAAGGAGCCATCTCATCACATCTGTAGCAGATATCATTAAGTAGAAGAGTGAATCTACCACAAATAAGGATCTGTACACAGCCTTATCTCATTGTAATCTGTTTCCATTCACCGCCACACTAACTACAGGACCAGTATTTTCAAATGTCAAATGTAGATACTATGAATTTTTTAAATGGTTGTCTTTTACTTGTACAACAAAGTCAAAACTCCTTAGGATAATATAGTCTCTATTTAGAATAATAAACTCTTCTTGTAATTAGCTAAGGCAGCGATAAACCATTTTTTTCATTAGCTGCAGTCCCATTTCTCTATGATAGAACCTTACAAACACAGACATCTCACTCTGCTTGGTGCATCCTCAACTTTTCACTGTCCCCATATCTGACACCATTATCCAGGCCAAAAACTCATGACCAAACACATCACAAGTTCCAGTAGAGAACCCAATACTATTATTCCACTAAATGAGTATAGTATTAAATCAACTCCTAATGACTTATCATTATAACCACTGATGAATGCATATTACAATCCTCATTAAATAATTTTCTATTTGTAGTGAAAGATGGTGATTAACACCAGAGACCCACACTGACTAAGAAGTATAATATAAGACACCATGCAATGATCAACCTGAAAAAGCATACATGCTGTACTCTGTCTCTCAAGGCTCAGAGATCATTGACAAAGCAAGGGGTGGAGGAGATAAAATGTAGGAACAGTGGATGAGAACAAGGAAAAAGTATCTTATGGACACATCAGGGCAGTTGTACAAATCAGATAACAGTAGTTTTGACAGTATGCACAAAGCCTCTACACACCCAGTCCAGAACAAATCCTAGCATGGCAAGAGGAGTAGGGCATTAATTTCACTTCTAGTGAAGAAGCTACTGGTAATTATTAGCTGCTGATGGCGAATGTTTGGGTGGTTGTAGAACATTTGTGCCATGTGGCCTAGCTACCAAAAGTATATGGCTGGGAATGTACAAGTACACATTTGGACCCATGTCTTCTGTTATTTGAGCCACCAAAATATTAGAAACTTGGAACTATGCTATGCCTTTCTGGCTATAGAAACTGTAAACTTGAATAAAAATTTCTTCTTTTAAGACTTCTGCTTCTGTCAAGACTTCTCTCAGAGTAGTAAGAAAAAAACCCAACCTATTACTTCATGTTGGAAATTCATTTTGGTACTGTGCCATAGAGATTTTGAACTTCATCAAAGGAAGTATTTATAGCATTGACATATATCAACTTATGAAAGTAAACTTTAAATATTTGATGGTCATGAACAATATCAACTGCAGCTCAAAAGCAGCTGCTTCTTACCATATCAACATTCACAGTGATCACAGTTCTCAGGAAACTTCATCTTTCTAGAGATGACTTTGTATAATAAAATGAAGAAAAGGACAAATGGGCTTTTTGTGCCCACTATTTGATGGTCAACATTAACAGGGTAAGAAGAGAACTACTCAGCTGATTCCACTTCAAGACTGTCTGTCAACAAACAACACTTTCTAAAACAATCTGTTACCTGTGGTGGATTAAAAATAATAACCAAAAATAAATATAGTTGAGAATTGAATAAAGAGGTGGGAGAAAATTTGGATCTATAATTAACTGTGCCAGATTAAGTTTGCCTTGAGAACTCAAATGTGAAAGTGCTCAGTATTGGGAAAATTTGAAAATTATATTGAATTGAGAGATAAGATCAATACAATCCCACACTTAAAAAAGAGAAACAGATGTACTTCAGCAAAGATTCTGAAATGATTGATTAAAGGGATAGGTTTAAATTGAAAATAGATCATAGGGAATTAGTCAGGATTGGCTAATAAAAAGTCACTGTGAACTTTCTCCTCAATTAATTTCAAAGGATGATACTTCTGGTGAAGTATGGAATGCAAGAATTAGAGATATAAATTTAAATTTGTTTGCTCATTAAAATATATATTTTGTCACTAGGAATTTCCCAGTGGCAGAAACATTAAGATAATAAAAATCATCTTTGTTTTCTTACCAGAAGAAAATTTCCATTTAAATTTTGTTTTGTATGTTTATGTGCATTGAAATCATGAAGTATTTGTAAATACATTTCTAACCAAGTTAGACACATGACTAAGATATCTAAATATACAAATTGAATAGTCATACATTAGCAAGTATGTGATTGGTTAACTGAGTAGATGTAAAATATCAATTACAGAATCAATGCCAGTCTGAACTAAGGTCACAGCAGAATGTTCCCTGAACTATCCCAGTCAATATTTTTATCCATGACTTGCTGATGTTATATCTTGGCAACTTGTGTTTTATGATGATATTGATGTCAGTCATTCTGACAATATTGTGACAGCATATTTTCCAAGAATGTATTGAGCATGTCGAATAATGCGCTAAAGTAAATAAGACAGCAATGAGATGTCTGAGTGATGGGAGTGAACACTGAATGAGATGGCCTGGTGAAGAAATGTGACTCTAGTTCCAGCTACTAGTGAGGCTGAGGAGAAAAGATTTTATCAAGTATGAGGTCACATGTTAAGATTTTAAGCATACACACATTCACACATGCACATACATACATACACACCATATAGAGGGAAAGAAGTGAAAAGAGGAAAGAAGGAGGGAAAGAGTACAAGAGGGAACAAATGTGAAATAGCATTAAGATCATGACACGAGAACACCAGTGGCCTTATCTGTGGATGTTCAATCTAATGATGTTTAGGCTGGTCTGAAAAAACAGAGAAAGCATGCTGTTTCATTTCTGTGTGATCTCTACTTTTGCCAACATGAGCTAAGATGTGGCTTCTGTTTTCATGTGAAATTATTTAAAAATTAAAAAAGAATATATAGAATATCCTTTTAATTCTGCACCATAAGCAATGAAGCACTATGAACTTTGAAAGATAAGAATGTGTCAAACAGGTCTCATGATTTGTCCCACCTTAAGAGTTTACAGCACCTTAAACCCTTAGATCCAAAACATGTGTTAAAGCCTAAAGCCAAAAACTGAGGGAGAAGGAAATATATGAGCAAGAGAGGTCAAGGTCCTGATGAAGAAATCTACAAAGACAGCTGAACCAAGCTTGTGGAAACTTATGAATTCTAGACCAACAGCAGTGGAGCCTCCATGGAACCAAACTAGGCTTTCCATATGTGGGAGACAGTTGTGAAGCTTGGACTTTCTGGGGGGTCCCTAGCCCTTAAAGAGGAAGTGAAAATTTCCCTGAAATAAACAGAGGGAAAGACAAACAGAAAATTGGAATAAATCAATAAATCAAATAAATCACTTAAAGAAAATCAAGAAAAAACAATCAAACAAGTGAAGGAAACAGTTCAAGACTTGAAAACTAAAATAGAGGCAATAAAGAAAACACAAACTGAGGGAATTCTAGAAATGGAAAATTGGTAAATGAACAAGAACTACAGATGCAAGCTTAACCAACAGAATGCAAGAGAAGGAAGATAGACTCTCAGGCATTAAAGACACAATAGAAAAAATAGATTCATCTACATTCATCAAATTCTTAACACAAAACATCCAGGAAATCTGAGACAAAATGAAAAAACAAACATAAAAATAATAGGGATCAAAGGAGAATAGCAGTTCAACGGCACATAAAATATATTCAATAAAATCATAGAATAAAACTTTCACAACCTAAAGAAGGATATACCTATGATGGTACAAGAAACTTACAGAACACAAACTGGACTGGAACAAAAAGTCCCCTCATCATATAATAATCAAGACACTAAATATACAGAATAATGGAAGAGTATTAACAGCTGTAAAAGAAAAAGGCCAAGTAACATATAAAGGTAAACCTAATATAATAACACCTTACTCCTCAATGGAAACTCTGAAAGCCAGAGGTACTAGATAGATGTTCTGCAGACATAAAGAGACCACAGATGCCATCCCAGACTACTATACCCAGCAATGCTTTCAATTTCCAGAAACAATACCTATTTAGAAATCCAGCCCTACAAAAAGTACTACTAAGTAAATTCCAACCTAAGAAAGTTAGTTGCACCCATGAAAACACAGCCAGTAGATAACAGCACACCAACCAAGCATAAAGAAGGGAAACGTACAAACACTACCTTCTAAAACAAAAATAGAAAAAAATAACAGGAATTAACAATCAGTGGACATTAGTATGTCTTAATATCAATGGACTCAATTCACGTCTAAAAAGATACAGGCTAACAGAATGGTTATAGAAATAGAACCCATCATTCTCCTGCATACAAAAATCACACCTCAACCTCAAAGATACACATTACCTTAGAGTAAAGGGTTGGTAAAACATTTTCCAATCAAATGGACTTAAGAAACAAGCTGGTGTAACTATGCTAATATCTAACAAAATATACTTCAAATGAAAATTAATCAAAAGAAATAGAGGACATTAAATATTCATCACAGGAAAAATCCATCAATGTGAAGTCCCAATTCTGAAAGTCTAATCACAAATACAAGGGTACCCACATTTGTAAAAAGAAACATTACCAAAACTTAAATCACACATCAAACACTATGCATTAATAGTGGGAGACTCCAATACCCCACTCTCACCAATGGCCAGGTAACAGAGAAATAAGGGAACTAACAGATGTTATGATTCAAATGGACTTAACAGTTATCTAGTGAACATTAAAACAAACACAAAAGAACATACTTTCTTGGCACCTCATGGAGCATTCTCTAAAACTGATCACATACCTAGTAAGAAATAAAATATCAACAGATACAAAAACACTAATAATTCATTTATCTTATCAGATCACCATGGCTTAAAGTTAGAATTCAACAATAACACTAATTGCAGAAAGCCTACAAACTCACAGAAATTGAACAGTGTTCAGTTTCATCACCCCTGGGTCAAGGGAGAAATAAAGAATGAAATTAAAGACTTTCCAGAGTTCCATGAAAGGGAAAGCACAACATTCCCAAGCTTATGGGACACTATGAAAGCAGTGCTAAGAGAAAAGTTCATAGCACTAAATGCCCAGTGAAGAAAATGGAGACAGTTCAGGCCAGTCACTTAATAGCACACCTGAAAGCTCTAGAACAAAAAGTAATCTCACCCAGGAGAAGTAAATGCCAGAAATAATCAAATTGGGGGCTGGATTCAATAAAATAGAAACAATGGTCACAACACAAAGAATCAAAGAAACAAAGACTTGTTTCTTTGAGAAAATCAACAAAATAGACAAATCCTATCCAAACTAACCAAAAGGCAGATAGAGGAAATCCAAATTAAGGAAATCAGAAATATCAAGGGGGATATAACAACAGATACTGAAGAAATCCAGAGAATCATTAGGTCTTATTTTGTAAACCTGTACTCTGCCAGGCATTGGTGGTGTATGCCTTTAATCCTAGCCCCCAGGAGACAGAAGCTGGTGGATCTCTATGAGTTTGAGGCCAGCCTGCACTATGGAAATAGTTCTAGGACAAGCAACAAAGTAATACAGAAAAACCCTGTCTCAAAAAAACAAAACAACAATAACAACAACAAATAAGGAAAACCTGTATTCCACAAAATCTGAAAATGTAAAAGAAATGAACAATTTTTCAGATAAATACCACATACCAAAATTAAATTAAGAACAGATAAACAATTTAAATATACCTATAGACAGATAACCCCTAAGGAAATAGAATCCGTTATCTGAAGTCTCCCAATCAATAAAAACCAAAACCAGATGGTTTCACCATAGAATTCTACCAGAATTTTAAGAAGGAACTAATGCCAATACTCCTCAAATTGTTTCACTCAATAGAAACAGAAATAACATTGCCAAACTCTTTTTATGAGGCTACAGTTACCCTGATACCCACACCACACAAAGACACAACTAAGATAGAGAATTACAGACCAATTTCTCTCATGAATATTGATGCAAAAACACTCAATAAACTGTCAAATCCAAGAACACGAAAAATATTATCTGCCTTGATTAAGTAGGCTTAATCAAAGAGTTACAGGGAGGGATGGTTCAACAAACAAAAAACAATCAATGTAATCCACCAATTTAATAAACTGAAAGAAAAAAAAAAGCACACATGATCATCTCATTAGATGCTAAAAACGCTTTCCAAAAAACCCAACACCTCTTCGTGATATAGATCTTGGAGAGATCATGGATACAAGAAAAATACCTAAACATAATAAAGACAAAATACAGCAAGCCAACATCAAACTAAATGGAGAGAAACTCAAAGTGATACCATTAAAATCAGGAACTAGATAAGGCTGTCGACTACATATCCTTTCAGTACAGAACTGGGAGTTCTAGCTAGAGCAATGAGACAATACAATGAGATAAAGAGGATACAAATTGGAAAAAAAAAAAAAAAGAAGTCAAACTTTTGCTATTTTAGAGAACAAACATATGTGACTCCAAAAACTTTGCCCGGGAACTCCTATAACTATAAACACCTTCAGTAATGTGACAGTTACAAGATTAACTAAAATAATAAAAAAAAAAATAAGTAGCTCTCTTATATACAAATAATAATTGGGTTTAGAAAGAAATCAGAGGGGCTGGGGATTTAGCTCAGTGGTAGAGCGCTTGCCTAGCCCTGAACATGGGTCTCAGTTATAAGGCCTGTGCAGTCTATGGGACCTCTGATAGTGGAACCATGATGTATCTCTGGTGCTTGAAGGGATTTTGGGAGCACATTCCCCATGGAGGGATACTCCCTTAGCCTAGAGACAGGAGGGAGGGCCTAGACTATACTCCAAATGACTTGACAGGTTTTGATGATTCCTCCTGGAAGGCCTCACCCTCCCTGGGGAGTGGGTAGGGAATAGAATGGGAGGAGGGGTTGAGGGGCATGGGAGGATGGGAGGATGAGAAGCAGAGGGAACTGGATATGCTAAAAAAAAAAAAAGAAAAATTAAAAAAGGGTAAACAGAATTCACGACAGAGTAAACTCGAATAGCCAAAAAACATTTGCTCAACTATGTTCAAAGCAGCATTACTTGCAATAGCCAGAATGTGGAAACAACCTGGATGCCCCTCAACTTAAGAAATGTGATACATTTGTACCACTAAATATTACCCAGTCATGGAAAAAAATATACCTTGAAATTTGTAAGCAAATGGATGGAACTAGAAAATCATATTCTGAGTGAGGTAACCCAGAGCCAGAAAGACAAACAAGGCTATGTACTCACTCATAAGTGCATATTAGACATAAAATAAAGGATAACCAGGCTACAATCCACAAGCCTATAGAAGCTAGGTGAAAAGGAGTACACTAAGATGGACACAACTTGAGGGCCCCAGAAAAGGGAAACAGTCAAGATCTCCTGAGTGAACTGGGAAGGGTAGTAGAAGGGAGGAGATGTTGGATGGGGATATAAGAGATGGAGATGGCTGAGTTGTAAGAGGTTTTGATATAGATATGAATACTTTGTTTTGGAATGCATTTTCATTTATTGATACAATTTAAGGTCAATTTTGTGATATGAATATTTCTCCTCTTGTTTAGGTATTGCGTTTATATCTAAACTCAGTTACAAATGTAATGTATAATTTAGCACAATATATATATATATATATATATATATATATATATATATATAGTTACCTATGATAGTGAAACTTAGAGATAAGTTAGTTAGGATTTCTAGATATACAGAGATGTATTTGAGATGAATAGGCATTCTTCAAACATTTCAAAGACTTACAGAATATGGCATTTAAAATGGTTTAGGGATTTTCTTGAGAGTGAGGCAAAACTGCTCCTGGCAATATCACCTGCATCAGAAAGGAAGATGGACATTGAAGAAACTTGTTACGAAGTTTGCTTTCAATATGGCAAGACTAGCCATATGGGCAAGATACTTCTCTTGCCTGGACTGTTTGACTTTATGCTGTATAAACTGGACATGCAGGACTCTCAGTAAAGTGACTGCTGAAACAGTATGGACAGTGCTACAAGGTTCCTGCTTCATGGAAGAGTCTGTCCAACAGTCTGCAGGACACAGAGAAAAGTGACTGACAAAATGCCAGCACAAGTGGACAGTTTAAATTCTCCTGCTTTGCTGAGGGGTCTGCCAGACACACTATGGCCTATGGCTGAAAATGGAACATTACAGAAAAACTTTGGGTGACTGATCAGGCGAGTTGTCTCTGTCATTTCTTGGGTTTATATAGTATCCTTCTGTGGTCTTTGATGGAGTTGAAGACAGATAGTTATGGTTATAGTTTTCCTTAATTAGGATTAAAGATAAGTTATACATGAGACTTTAGACTCACAAAGATAGGATAGATGATGAAATATTTCTTTAAATATTACTAAATGTTAATGGACTATATATTACTAACTGTGATTTTTATTTGAGAACTATTGTGTGATATATTTTGCTATGCTAAGGTTAAACTCTTCCTTTTATTTTAGACAGAAAAAAGGAGATGATGGGAGATGTCATTCTGTAAATATGTTTCTCATATTGGTTAATCAATAAGACACTGTTGGCCAGCAAGATAGGCTGGACAAGGAGACTAGGAGGAAAGAGGAAGTAGTTGGGAGGAGTCAGCACGGAGAGACTGGAGACAACAGAGGTCCAAACCCTCTCTCCAGTAAGATGAGACCACGTGGAAATACTTAGATTAATAGAAATGGGTTAATATTTAAGGCAGAGCTAGCCGATAAGAAACTAGTAACTGGCCAACAGAATCATATTAAAAAAAAACCCAAAAAACCCGTGATTCTTATTTGATAACTGTTGTGTGGTATATTTTGCTATGTTAAGGTTAAAACCCTTCTTTTTATTTTAGACAGAAATGAGGAGATGATGGGAGATGTCATTCTGTAAATGTGTTTCTCTTATTGGTCTATAAATAAAGCACTGTTGACCAATAGGAAAGCAAGATTTGCAGGACTAGGAGACGAGGAGAGAGGAAGTAGTAAGGAGGAGTCAACATGTAGAGACTGGAGAGAACAGAGGTCTGGCCTGCTCTCCGGTAAGATGAGACCATGTGGAAATACTTAGATTAGTAAAAATGGGTTAATCATTAAGACAGAGCTAGCCGATAAGAAATTAGTAACTGACCAACAGCATTTATAACAAATACAGAGTCTCTGTGTGTTATTGGGGGCTGGCGTGGTGGTGGAACCAGACCGGCAGGGAAAAACCTACTGGTAACAAGAGTTAAAGAGTAGGATGGATGAACGAGATATCTTGATAGAGGGCACCATTATGTGGTTATGGAGAAACCGGATGCTAGGAAAATTCCAGGGAATCCACAAGGATAACCCCAGTTAAGACTCCTAGAAATAGTTGAGAGGATGCCTGAACTGGCCTTTCCTTATAATCAAATTATTGACTACCCTAATTATTGTCATAGAATCTACATCCAGCAACAGATGGAAGCAGATGCAAGTGATCCACAGACAAGCACTGGCCTGAGCTCCAGAAGCTTAGTTGAAGAGAGGGAGGAAGGATCATATGACCAGGGCAGGCAGGCAGGCCAAGATCATGAATAGGAAACTTACAGAGACAGCTGACCAGAGCTAGTGGAAGCTCAGGGACTATAGACTGATAGCGGGAGATCCTACATAAGACCAAACTAAGCCCTCTAAATGCAGGTAAAGTTATATTTCTTGATCTGTTGTGGTGGGGGGCTCTGGCAGTAGGACCAGGACTTATTCTGAGTATATGAATGGGCTTTTTAGAGCCCACTCCCTATGGTGGGATACCTTGCTCCAACTTGATATAGAGAAGAGGGGCTTGGCCCTGATTCAGTTATATACCAGAGTTTGCTGACTACCCATGGGAGGCCTTACCACATTGGAACAGTAGGTGGGAGTACTGTGGTGGAGGGGGACAGAAGGGAAGGGAGGGTATGCGAAATAAAAAAAAATCATTTTGCCAAAATATTATATAAAGACAAAAATCAAGAAGCACATCCACTGTGAGAAATCACATTTTTTGTTACAAGAAATATTGAAGATCATTAGTCACTCAAAAGTCATTTGAGTGTGTTGCAGAAGGGTAAAGACTAAAATGTTTTAAGTTTCCTTCCAAGGCAAATTTTGATGGCCCACTAAACTTCAACTAAATGAGTTTTTTGTTTTGTTTTGTGTTTCAGTTTTGGGGTTTTTTGTTTGTTTGTTTGTTTGTTTGTTTGTTTGTTTGTTTGAGACAGAGTTTCTCTGTTATTGCTTTGGACCCGGTCCTGGAACTAGTTCTGTAGACCAGGCTGGCCTCAAACTCAAAGAGATCTGCCTACCTCTGCCTCCTGCGTGCTTGGATTAAAGGAGTGTACAACCAACACCTGTCCAACTAAATGCATTTTATAAACTACCATGTTTGGACAGGGGCTCTGTGAGAACATGGGGCAATGGAGGGGGATTCCTAACTAAAGAGGGAAAAATCAGCCATCAATCAGCAGATACTTACAGAACATTAGTTGTATGCTGGGTTATGAAATCCACTGAAAGTCATCACTTTAAAGGCCATAGAGATAAAGAGGATAAAGTGCTTGCTGCACAAGTGCAAATATCTGAACTGATTCCCAGAACCCAAATGAAAGCTCAGTGTAGCATTGCTCCTCTGCAGCCCCAGTGCCAGCGGAAGATGAGTGGAGGCAGATAGATCCCTGATTCTCAATATCCAGCTAGTCTAGCAAATTAACAAGCTCCAAACTCAATGAGAGACCTGGTCTCTGAAGCAAAATATTCAACATGGATCTTCATCCTTCACACAGGTTCATACATTTGCATGTGTACCTGCACACTCATAGGCACACATGAACATATACAAACCACACACAAACACGATGCCATTATTGTAAACATCTTTATGGAACCTGATATTCACTCCTATGCATAAACTTTCCAAAGTATTGAAGTAAATGACAAGTAACCAAGCTGTACCTACCTTGGAATCACAGATATAGAAGACAAATTAACAACTAAGATCAGAGCCAGCAGAACAGACTAGACTCTGCCTTGTCTAGGATTCTCAAAGGTTAAGTTCCTATTCCAATTCTAGACAATTGCAAGGAAAACATTCCCTCTGGACTGAATGTCAGCTTTGGAGTGAGTGGCCCTTCCTTATTGGAAATCCTGTGTCTTCCATTTCCTCTTACCAGAGCATGTTCAACATTACTCACACAAACTTACTCAACACAACAACAATGTGTTGTTATTGTGACAAGCAGAAGACCATCACTACAAATTTATTAGCGAATGCACTGCAGTATCCCTAATAAGGAAATAAGCTGTTAGACATGCTCATGTTGTGAAAGCCACATTGTACCTCAGTGCTCTTCATTACAGAAATAAAGACATAATAGAGTTTCTTAATCCATATAATACCTGTCACAGAACATAAAAAGGAAAACCTTTACATTTTCTTTTAACACTAAGCCAATTTTTTCCATGCCATTTGCTTTCATGTATGGTTAGCATTGTGTGCCTCATGCTGCAATGTGACAGGAATAAAGAAGTCTTAGCTTTTCTTCAGGTTCCTTCTGACAACTCTCTTGTCAGTTTTTTAAAGGAAACCCAGAGAGTAAAGCTGGGTTTGTGTATCCATTATTCAATTCTTTCAGAGGAAAGTGGTTTTAAAATCTGAGGTACTACAAGAGTAAGAGATCCTTAAACTTCAAATCTACCAGAGAGATCTGGAGAATTCAGTAAGCTACAAGTCACTGGGCCACACCAACCTAACTCAGTTGATCCAGGATACATCCATGGAAATTGCATTTGATTTGCTTCTCCTTGTGACATGATACTTTGGAGAACTAGGCCAGAAGCTCATGAATGCAGGTGTCCTATCACTAAGCTACAGCCCTAGCCTTAACCTGATATGTTGCATTACCAACTCCCAAGAAAAGAAGAGATTATTGGTCTCTGCTATGTCCTTGTTAGAAACTCCACTCTCATAAAGTTTAATACAGATGTTGGAATTACTAAAAGCAACAGGGTTTGAGGGTGTGCTTTTTTCTGGGTGTGATGTGTTCTACAAAATGTGTGTGCTGGAGGCTTGCTTCCCAGTGTAAGGTCACTGAGTTGTTGGAGTTTTGAAGGGGTGAAGCATGACCAACGAACGTCACTACAGAAAAATAATGAAATGACTACTCCTTTAATTTTTAATTAATTAATTAATTAATTAATTAGCCAGGTACTGGAACACAGTGCTATAAAGCCAGGTTCAGGTGCTGAGGTCATGCTCACAAACAAAAGACAGTTGTTCCTCTTGCAGAGGTCCCAGGTTTAGTTTCAGAACCACCTGTAACACTAGTTTTGTTCAGAATACAATGCCCTCTTCTGGCTTCTGCAGATACCTACATGCATGTGACCCACACACATACAATCAAGCACACACTCCGACACGTGAAATAAATAATCCAAAAAAAATAAAACTAGGTCACAATGAATATACTACCTTTTCTGTTTAAATTGCCTGTGTTTGCCCCATGCCATTCACATGGGACCACATAGGGAAAAGACCCTTACCAGATTTCAAAAGTTTCGGGCTATCTGAGCTTAAACGTTTTGCCTTTGTACCAGGGCCAAGATAAACCTCTTTTGGTGAGTCATGTACAATGTCTTTTAAGTAAATTCTAGAATTTTCTAAGCCTCGGGGGTTTTTTCAATCAGTAAAACAATTTGACAGTTACTTTTGTTGTTCTTGTTTGTTTTACTATTTAGAAAATTAGAAAAAAAAAATGCTTACAACAGAAAAAAAAATAGTCAATGCACACCTATGAAAAGCAGTTCCAGCAATGGGATCATATAAGTGCTACAGGTTGCTACCCACTGGGGTTATAGATCGATCCTAAGACCACACACATACTTTGGAAGACCATCAATCTATAAAGCTCCTCCCCAACCATTCATGAGCCTTGACCCAGTAGCTATTTTATTTTTCCAGCAGCAAAGTAATTGAGTTCTGCTTTTCCTGGCTCTCATCTATTGGTGAAAATCTGTTGGATATTTTTGCCAAGAGAAAGAGAGACAGGTGTGATAAACCTGCTGTTGATTTTTATGTAAGGAAGGATTGGGGGTTGGAGAAGAAACATCTAGTTTTGTAAAAAGGCTGATCAGTGAGGCTGTGTGTTAATGTGTTTTAGATTTCATGCTCAGAAAGCTAGACAGTGGATGCCTGATGAACCAAGATCATTCTGAAGTACAATCTGAGAGTTAATAATAATAATAATAATAATAATAATAATAATAATAATAATAATAATAATAAAAGAATGTCCTCTGTTAACTTGCTCAGGTCCTAGCATCCCATAAGGATAGAGCTAAAATGATGCAGTTGCTAAGGATAATCCACCATTAGTCATCAGAGGATCTTTTATAAGAGCAGAGAAAACTTTTATTACTCTGCATTCCAATTTAGTGACTGAAATGATGTTATTTATTATCATTCACTAGCAGAAGGGAAAGTGGTTACCTCTTTAATATGGAAAGCAATTAGACTTCATCTAAATTAGAGTTGCTGAACTAGAGTACGTGATGCTTGGAATGCATTTCCATGCTTATGAGGTCTTGGTTTATTATTTAATAACTAGAGACTTGAAAATCTGCTTCCTACTCTGAGTACAATCTCCCCTTTGTGGTTTCTATGATGACTCTCCCCTTTATTTTAGAGCAATTAAAATCAGATATGTGGCTGTTGCTCCAGTAACAGGTTCTACTTCTGGAAAATTAAAAATATTTTTATCAAATGCATCTTCCCTATATTTACAGACACTGAGCAACTTCCTGGTATGTAAGTCTTTTTCTCTCATCCAGATATGGTTTTTTAAATGTCCTTTTCATGTCCTCAAAGACATGGGGAGCTATTTCATGTTTCTGTAAAAAAATACCTCAGTTCTGAGACAAGGGGAAAGTATCAGGTGATGCCAACTGAGCATGGCTAAGCATGAGGTTACAGGCACCATTTGAAAGTCTTTAAGTACATGAACTCACTATATCTAAGAATGTGGTATGTAGTAGCTGGACTCCTGTGTTGATGACATGAAGACAACAGCAGATTCATTTGTCCATCCACACACTTCTAGTAGGTAACTCAGCTAGGTTCAAAACCAATGTAATCTAGTATTCTGATTTTCTTTATCTCCTTTTCTTCCAATGAAAGTAAAACTCATAAACATCCAGTCAGCTACTTATTAAAGTATATTAATTTATAAGAACACTTGTAGCTACAGTGGGGAACATGACCCAGTCCATACAATGCTTGCCAACAAGAATGAATTGATCCAAACCACAAATACTGATATATAGCTCTATCCTGTAAGATACTTGGCTACTGATTACCTCTGCTTCTATGGCAACTCCATTCAAATTATTACAAGGCACAGTGTGAAATCGCTTCATGAATAGAAAATCAGATACCCAAGGCAGACCACTCCTCAGATAAACAGCCTTTCTGGTCTGTGATCATCATTATGTAAATGTGGAGAGTGATCATGTTCAGATCCATTTGAAACACGGAAGAGCTCATGCTTTGCCCACATATTATCTACACTTTGGGGCTGAGTCTGTTACTAATAGTATAATAACAAAGGATGCCAACTTTCCTTAAAAATCAGAGGAGTGGTGATTAACATCACAAAATTTTGGAGCACCAAGAAAGAAATTGAGGACTTGTACTATTTTTTTGTTAAATTGAGAATCCTTTCCATTCATTCAGTGAAATTAAAGCATATAGATGTTGGTTATAAAATGTCCACTTCACATTCAACTAGTTTTCACTTTCTTAAAATTGAATAGCACTATGCTGCCTTCCCTCTATTAGCTGATGTTCATGATGATCTCAATGTAAAAAAATAGAGATCCTATGATCACCTGTATTTTATAATAATCCCATGAAGATAAGTATCCTAAGATCTCCTCTTACTTTCAAAATATCACCCATATTAATCAAAGCACATAAGACACATCCTCACCCCACAAAGCCACTGAATCACTCCACTTCCATAAATTTTTGTAGCTGTAGCTGTAGAAATTACATTTTAGTTGCACTCCCACATAGCACTTTTTTTCTGTTATTTGCCCTTCTCTTCAAAACTACTCCAAACCACTGACCAAGATTCCATTATCAGACTCATTTTACCACCCCTTTTCAGGAATATGTATCACAGCATTTATAAGTCATAATGTGAAAGTTGCTAAAACATAGTTTATCTTAGAAAAATTGGAATCTGGGAAGCCAAGATTAAGGTTCCAGATCTGTTCTGCCCATGCTCCCTGACCTTGTCCAAGTGAAATAATTTCTCTCGTCCCATTTTCTTACTTGTTGAATGGTGATACAGTTACTAATATTTCTTGTGAAGAACAAAACAAAGTGACTGACTCATGCCATAACTTCAGCAACAAGGCCCTAGTATATGCTCAGAATATAATACTTGCTCAACATACATTGGCAGACAGGAAACATCAGCTCCAGATGAAGCTTCATTTCATGTCTTCCCGGTGCCAAGTGACTGGACATGTTAGTCAGGACACTGAAAAAGTGGTTCTCAGACTTCTCTCCAGTTTCTTCAATCCTGGCATGTGCTCAGTTTACAAGTCTACCATGTCTAGAGTGTCACAAGAAGGCAAGTCACCACTATCCTCGGATAATTTCACAACTAAAACAAAAGTCATCATTTAGAGGACCCAGACAATGCCTTTGTTGTGGTTCTGTTGTGGGAATTCAACTGAAGGTCAAATTCTTCAGTAGTTTGAAATGAATCTTTTCAAAGTTGGTTAATTTTCAGAATCACCTGGGTCAGCTGGTGATAAACACAAAGTTTTATTCTCCACAGAAACTTATTAAACTACTGGAGATGGGGTCAGAAAATCTTTTATTTCCCACTCCTGATTCACAGATTATCTGGATAATGAGAAAGAACAATTTAGAAAGAAATGCTCAATTGCAGAATGTGATCACTGAAGGAACCTGGTACAATTTACAATTTCACCTAGAGGACAATTTTTCCCCTTTATCTACCCTTGACAAGTTCTTTTACTTTTTTGTATGACTGTGGAAGACAAGAGAGAAGAAGGCTTGGATAATCAAATTCATGAAGGACACAAGCTGAAAAGTCCCAACCGTGTAAAGAGTGTGTGCATGTACCTATGAATAATATGGACGATTACTTATTGCTACAAATCCTCAGACTGAATTCTCTGAGTTCCTGTCTCCTTGTGCCTTGTGTTCCTCTCCTTATTCAGCCATATCACTCCTGTCTCCACCTCCCTAGTGCTGTGATTAAAGGTGTGTGGTCCCAAGTGCTGTGATCAAAGGTGTGAGCTCTGTTTCTCTTTTATACTGATTAAATCTTGTGTAGACCAGGGTGGCCTTGGACTCACAGAGGTCAGTCTGCCATATTCTCTCAGATCCTGAAATTAAAGGTGTTTGCCACCACTTCCTGGCCTCTATGGCTAACTACTGTGGCTAGCTCTACACTCTGATCTTCAGGCAAGCTTTATTTGTTAAAGCACAAACAAATATCACTACACCAGACACTGGAAAAAGTGTGGTAGTTGGCCTCTTGTGACTACAGGAAGAAATTTAAAATGTGAGGAAATGAATGCAAACATAAGGGTGACATGACAGGAGAAGAACACCTACAGATTTAAGAGTGACTTCATAAATATTTCACTTAAGGCTACTCTTAGAAAGAATTTAGATGGGAAAGAAAAATAAGCCCCCAGATATAGGTGTTTGGTAAGAAAGGAGCTTCAGGTTCATGTCTACATTTTCACATGTGTTGCTGCTTTCAAATCAGGCACAAAAGTGCACAGCTGTACTCCCAGCTACTCTGGAAGGCTGAAGACTCGAAAGAATGAGTGTCTAAGTTTGAAGTTCAAAGAAAGCCTTTTGCCAATGGACTCTCTCCAAACTGAGGGTGTACACACCAGCTGCTTTTGGTATTATGCCATAAGTAACACAATGCAGAGAAGGTTTGGTTTTCAAATTCTTCATTTACCATTTTAACATGTCAAAGTAATTTGCTTATGTTGTGACTTAAACAGCATGAAATAATACCAGTTTTACCTTTATGCATTTCTGATTTCTGAACATGCTGCTCCCTGGGTGCTAGGTTCCTAGTGTGCTGAGTCATGGAAGTAGGATGGGAAGATGTTCAAAGATGAGCCTGGGATTGTGGAACTTGAATATGATAGACGACTTCAGACTACTTTATTATCATAGATATCGTTTGACTAATCACTTCACACTAGCTGCTCATGAAATAATAGTTCTGAGCAAATAATTTAAAATTATAATCACTTATTTCTTTTATTTGAAAATAAAAGCAGGACATAGAGGATTTACTGCTAATTTTTGCTTTAAGACAGAGTATTTGGAGGCCAGATTTGTCTGAAACTTGAAGTGAAGCCAAGGATGACCTAACACTTCCAATCCTCCTGCCTGTACCTCTTCCTTTGGGTTCTGGGATTACAGGCCTGTGCTACCACAATCTGTTTTATTATATGCTACAGATCAGAACCAGGACTTCATGCATGCTTAAGCAAGAATTCTATCTACTGAGCAATACTCTATTCTAAGATTTGTCCATCTATGTCTCTCTCAATGTGTGTCTGTATGAGTTGAATGTGTGTGTGTGTTCTACATTCATGTTACTGAGAGTGTGTGCATGTGAATATGCCCACATGTCCTTGCCAGAGATAGGTCTGCATCAAAGCATTTCCTCAGGCACCCTCCTCCTTATTTTTTAAGAGACTGTCTCTCCCTGAACAGAAAGCTTTATCCACTCAGCTAGTCTGGTTTGCCAGTGAGTTCTTGGAATCTGCACTGTGGTCTCAGACCCACAACTTTTGCTTAGGTGCTGGGAATCCAAAGTTGGGTCTACATTCACTGAAGCAAACTTCACAGACAGTCCATCTCTCCAGCTCTAAGATTAGATGTAGAAATACATCATCAGATGTAGAGGGAAGGCTGTGTTTTCAAACTGTGTCTGTTGCTAGTTTCTCCCAATCTTTCCTTAACTCTGCCCCCCTCATATTCTGAGCAATTTGATCAAAGGACAATTTAAAGGCCTTCAGAGCAAGCCCAGAGTCTGTTTGACCTTTGCTTATTTCTTCTTGTTCTTCTAGGGCAGTGAGAGTCCCTTCTCCAAAATTTCATTATCTGCTTAAAGTGTGAACCAGCCAAGTAAGAGGACACTGAGCTTTCACTGAGGAAACATATCGCAGCTAAAGAAAAAAAGACCATAAGCACATCTGGACAGACTTGACACATACAATCTCAGTTTCAAAGGTATCAATGACACATCATTGTTTGTTCTGAAGGCAACCTTTGTCTTCTGCCATTGTAGGGTTTCCCATTCAAATATGAACTAAGACCAATCTTCTTTAGTTTATAATATGGTATGTTTATGGTGGTTTGGCCACAGGCTCACTGTGTATTCAGTCAACACATTGAATTTCCTTAAAATATGTCACTACTCATGTGTAAAATATCTCCATTTCTCATTCTCCCCACCCCACCACAGAATCTGGGGAGTATAAGTCCTAATAACAGTTGCCTCCTAGATAATCAGATCTCTGAGATTTGTCCCATGCTAGAATATTCCTTCTATTTTTCCCTCCAGGGATCTGTATCCCAACTTCCCTACTGATCTTGATTTAATGCAAAAACAAAAACAAAAAAAAAAGCTTCAGTGGATGGAAAGGGGTTTACTTCATTCCTTCAAGAGCAAAAATCAGAATCAACACTACCAACCTACCAACATGTATTAGAGTCTAGATCCCTTAACACTTTTAACCTATGGTCTCCTTTAATCTTCACATAACCTCATGAAATAGAAAAACATAGTCTGCTCCTCTTCTCATGCCTAGTCAAATAACTCACAGTGCATATTCTAGAGCAACTCAGTACAGTCTGGGCTGAAAGCCATACTTTCCCAGGGCTACATAATCAGCTATGCATTGGTGGGTGAAATACAAATTACATATTCTTCTGCAGAAAAAGGGGATGCATCCATTTTCTATAGCAAAATCATCACTCAAAGTATAAGAGCATATTGTTCCACAAGCTTACTTGCTGAATTAACTACCATTGCTGCTGACATCTATGTGAGATGTCCTCTACATATTTTAGGAAATCAAGCACTTCACATGTAATATTCATCTGCAGATCTTTCCCTGAGACACAGAAACATTGATTACCACTTCCCTGAACTTCTGAGATCAATGATAGGTTAATGGGTAAAACACAGGTCAGAAGACAGTTAATTCTTAGGCTGGGTCACTAAATCCCATCTCTACTTGATTGATTTGTTTATCTTCATAATACATTTAGAATACATATAGTTGTGCTAAGATCTGTGCTACTCACTAGGGATAAATTAGTAAACAAAATGGAGCCAAGACATTAGGTACATGAGGGTTACAAAAATGAGCAACATGTAATTATATATTTTTGCTACTTATAAATTACAGTAACACCTTGCTTTTAGAACATTAAAGTTTAATTAACACCAAGTATTAGCAAATTTAATGCTAATAAAGGAAAAGACCTATAAATCCAGAGTCTTTAGGGAACCATTATTCAAAAGCTATTTGGAGTGAAGATTGCAACCGGATTTAACTATGATCACTGTGAGGATAGGAAAGAAACATCCTAATGAAGTTAAGGGAAAGAAATGCATTCTAGATAGAAAAAAAGAGGGATTGATAAGCAGTATTAGGTGTGAGAGAAACTGTCAAGTTGATGGAAGGTAAAAAGTCAAACATATAAAAGTATAAAAAGAAAGGAGGGGCTACCCATGCTAAGAACAGAGTCAATGTAATTAATCACGTGTAAATAGCAGACCCTGAAGCTTTCACATCTGTGAAAACAGGACAGATGTATATGTATTTCACAACTCTTATTTTTAATGTTAAGAACAGTGAGAGAGAGGTGGACAAATATGTAAGTACCAGAGGGGATGGATTACTTCAAGGGGCTAACATTTTCTAGACACAACAGTGTTGAAAAACAATGAACTCCCAGAGAATATGACAGCACACAAAAGATCTGCACAGGTTCAAGCCAGTCAAAATCTCAACATGGAGGAAGGGAAATAGGCCCAAAGTCCTTCTGTTAGCTAACAAGCATTTGTGAGTGGGGAAATAATGTTTTTCCAGTGACCTAACAGTGGATATATCAACCATATTTTTTAGGGCAGGCCTCATGCTCAGGAGTAGTTAGAGAACACAAACAAGACTTAATCTTTTGGTTAGTTTTGTCTTGGTTTTGGTTTGGTTTTTGATTTGATTGTTTTGTATTGTGGTTTGATTTTGTTCTTATTTTATTAAGTGAGAGAAGAACAATAAACTGGGTGGGTAGAGAGGTGAGAAGTATATGGAGGAGGTTGGAGGAGAGGGAAGCATATTGTCAAAATATATCAAATTCTCAAAAAAAGTAAAGCATAAGAAATTATAGAAATTTAAAAGAAAAATTAGTGCCCTAGAGAAATGGCTTAAAAGTTAAGAGCACAGGCTGTTCTTTTAGATGTCCCAGAGTCAATTCCCAATACCTACATGGCAGCTGACACTCACCTCTCTAACTCTAATTCCAGGGGTCTGGCACCTTGTTCTGGCCAACACAGACATTTCATGCATGTGGTACATAAACTACTCACAGGCAAAACAAAAACATACAAAATTATTTTTGACCTTTTGTTTTATTTTTCATTTAGTAATATTATCATTTACTTTTTTCCTTCTCCTTTTCTTCAATCCTTCCATATATGCACACAAACACACACCAAAACAAAACAAAAAACCCCTCCTTGTTCTCTTTTAAATTCATGGGCTCTTTTTCATTAATTGTTACACACATAAAAGCATATATATGTACATCTATATTCCTAAATAAATACAGGCTTATCTGTCTGTATAATGTTACTTGTTATGTATGTTTAAGGATGGATCATTTGGTGTTGGATATCCAGTTGGTACACTGTTTCCTAAGGACAACTATTTCCCACTGTGAGCATTCCTTAGTTGCTTCTCATTCTATGTGCAGGATTGAGGTTTCTTAGACATGCCTGATGCCCTTTGGCTTGTTTATTTTTCTGGTCATTGTTGTTCATCTCATGTTTAGTCAGTCAGGTGATGAAACTTTATGGGTTTCTGATGTGTGTAGGAGATACAATCTCCCAACAAACTCCCTTACATCTGCTTCTTACAATCTTTTCACCCCGTCTTTCAAAATGTTTCCTGAGCCTTACATGTAGGGGCTATTTTTGTATATGTGTCCATTAGGACATGGTGCTACAACTCTCATAAATTTTATTGAAGAATAATGAGGTTATATTCATGAATATGCATTGAAAAAATTTTAACCAGAATTATTTTCTAGTTCTTTTTTTTTTTTTTTTTTGTAAGATCAACAAAGGGTCCTATTGTTGTTCTTTTGTCCTTGTGTTAAGAACAGTCCACACACAGTGCTAAGAGGCAGGTACTTTAGCATTAACCTCCCAGAGCCAGAGCATTGGGCACACCTGACTCCAAACCATTTGCTTCTAAATAATAGATGCTAGACAATTTTACGTCAGAAAATTAATTATTCATTTGGATAATTTAAATTGATTCCAAGTTATACTATATCATTTTCTATTAAGTTTCAGAAAGACTGTAAGGAATCCATTAAATCCCAAATCATTATCATTAATTTTCATTAAGATACATGGACATCGAATACATTAAATCTCCTAAGGCCAGTGATTTTCAGGATTCATTTGATCAGATTACTATGAACATGAGCCAAGTCCCGGTTCCTGCCCTTCATAAACAGCAATGGCTTTTAGATCAGAAGACCAACCTGTGCATGTAGATATTGTTCAGTATCATTGTAGCATATGTGCTATTTTAAGAATTGTTGCTATAACTATAACACAATGAACTTTACATGTTTCATGGACCCTGAAGAATGGCTCAGGGAATAGCACCTGAAGCACAAGTCTGGCACCATTGCTTAGATTCCTGGAACCCATGTAATATATACAAATACACATCACCACATCACACACACACACACACAAACACACATGCACTCACACACACACACCCTAAAAGTAAATTTTATTGCCACCCATTGAGTGGCATAATGTAATTTAAAATATATATATATATATATATATATATATATATACACCTCACTGTGTTTGTAAACACACACGCGTGTGTGTGTGTGTGTGTGTGTGTGTGTGTGTGTGTGTGTGTGTGATATTTGATTTTAACAAAAATCCTATTGCCAGCCATACAGAATCTCTATTGAGTGGGAAAAAGATTTACTGGAACACAGAACAGGTTGAATGATGTTTATTCACTTACACATGAAACAGATGACCTCCATAGTTTCCCACTCCAAGGATGCCAACTGGATGGACTCCACAACCCAACCAGGAAGTAAGAGACCAAGCTGAGGTCTGGGACCCAAACCTAGATTCCCCTGACATGACTGCACCTGTGCCCATGCCCCAATGGGCACGGCCAGTGCAACAGGTGTGGACAGGTTAGATATCTCACTACAAATCTCCTTTTGAGTTTCTCAGGGAAATCCAAGAGTTCTCTAAACCAATATAGGCTACTTCTCTTGTCATTGATTTCCTCCAAAAATATGAAGGTGGGGCCCTATTACTAAAGACACCACATACTTTGGACACAAGATTTGGAGAAATCAAATTGTATCTGACCTGGAAGCATCTTCCCTGAGGATTAGCTTTCATAGTGCTACAAGGAGACATGCAAGCTGCCAAGGAAGAAAGGTGATTAATAGTCCTACACAGCTATAGTACCTAATAATCATCACAATGACCAAAATGGCAAGATATCACAAAAGTGCACTACAAAATGTAGTGGCACTTGCATTTTGACTCCTGCCAAACAACAGCTGCTAATCGGACTTAAGGATTGTTCAATAGGAGGGAGTTCATGCCTGGCATGTGACTTGTTAGAACATGGAATCTGGAAAAGAATTACTACTGTCACTTTTCTAGGCAAATATAATCTCTGTATTCTTAATACTTATCCTTATAATCATAGGTAAGTATAGCATTGTCTCTCTGCAAAGAACCTTCTTTTGCAGGAAATAGAAACCACTAAAGAAAGTCAGCGATTATCAATTTTCTACTAAATGTCTATAAAGGTGCTTCTTATTGGTAGTATTTTGTTTTTTTAAAATGTAAGGTGAAAGATGTTTTTACAACACACTTAATTACTTGGAAGCACCAATGCCACTTTGTATCTTAAGATGTTCTAAGCCAGAAGTCAGGCAGAGGCTGGTTCAAGAGTGGTCACTCACCCATATATATTTTTGTACTTCGCTGGGCTCAGGGAGAACAGCAGGGAAAGGGGAAAGGACAGAGAGAATCTCCAATCTCCTGAAGCTTACATTCCACTGGTGTGGATTACTGAAACCCTAAAATGGACAACATTAAACAAGCAGAAAAAATAAATTATGATTCAGGTGATAAAACTGGAGTGAATGTCCTGTGCTGCTTCAGTAAAATTTAAGACCAAAGTAGTGGAAGGAACCACCAGCTATATAGGGCCTAGACAGAAAACAGCCAACTAAGAAAAGCAAAGACTGAAGATGGAAAAACATGAGAGTTGAAGCGAATGGGCAATAGGTGATACATAATTAATACTTGGAAGGGGTCTCAATGAGGGAGGGTATTGAAATAAATATGCATTTTCTTTAAATTCATTGGTTACAAAGAAATTAATCCTTGAATCTTGACCACCACAACCCCCTATGTCCCAGATGCATTTCAAAGACATAATAAATGCCAGGCACTTGAAGAAAACATGTTACTCAGGATGTGAACATGTTTTATGAATGTCAAGACTACAGCTATACATACAGCAGAAAGAGCTCTTAACAGCCTAGAGTGTTACAACTATGCTCACTGGGCACAGGGTCCCAGGCAAATTGCTGGTGGCACGGGGAGTTAATGACTTCATCTACCACCTACAAAGTTATTCAGATTGTCATAGACAAAGGCTGAATGAGTCATAGTCCTGAGATCACTGGCTTGTGTCAAGTGCCATCATGCTCTTTGATATATGACTGACAGGAGGCTTTCTCCCACCATCCCCTTCTACTTAGCATATAAAGTAGGTGATCAACGTTGAGAGGCTGTTATTTAGTCATTTTCAGGGGGTGTAGTAGGGATGATAAATAGTCGCAGGTACTCATCTGGCTGCTTTGTTTTTACCATGTAAGGGTATACAAGATAGAAATCATGAGCTAGGAAGGATATAAATACTTCAACAGAGTACACCCTGATTCTAGAGAGTTCTACTAAATGGCTGGCACAGTAAAGTTTGCTTTTCCAGCAAAAGTATTGAAGATGCCATTAACTCAGCCATGACCATTCCACAAGCCCCCATAAATGTATCTTTAGATAATGAAGAATCTCTGAGGCTGTAGAACATCAATGTTAGAATAAAATTCAGGCAGAGTAAGTCATGCTTTTAGGAAGACCACCAACAAAAGAAAACATGGAGAAAATGGGATAAAATAATATGTAGCAGGATTACAACAGAGTCTGCTCAGAAAACATGTACACATGGTCCTGTGTATAGCTTATAAAGCTGGTGCCCCAGACCCTACAGAAGAGATATGAAAGAGTCCTGGGGAACAGTTGATGTGCTTTGTTGAAATTACTTTTCCAGATATGCCCTCAACAGTACATAAGCAAGGCCATGTCTTCAGTCATCACTCAGGTTCCTTGTAAAGTCCTAAAATAAAGTGTCCTAAGTTCTTCTCATAAAAGAGGTGTATTGACCTCAAGCCTCTTTCCACTATTTTCATAGGCAGAACAGAATATGTCTGCATCCTAACTCATGGAATGAATGTACTTGTGGCCCATTTGGCAAGAAAGAATTAAGGTCATATGTAGAATTATGACTGCAAATGAGGTCACTTTGAGATAGAAGCATTATCCTGATGGTCCACATGGGGATCAAGGTAATCATAAAGATGTCTTTAAATAGAGATGGGAATTAAAATAAAGACACACAGACAGAATGTGAGTAGTGAACCAGCCATTGCTGGCCATTTTCTAACATTTTCTCTAAATGTTAGAAAAGGCAAGATATTAATCACCCCTAGAATCTACAAAAAGGTCTCATTTTGATGTAGCTAATGACATACATTTCCATTTGTGACCTCAAGAAATGTGAGATAGCACATTGGTTACAACAGTTGTAATGGGCATACACTGCACTCTTCCTCTTCCAATGTCTCTGCACTGGAGTGTCAATTAAATACAATGAGTCTCTACTTATAATATACTCCTATCTTCTTCTAAGTGAGTCCCATGGTTATAACAGCTGTTTGTGGGAAATGACCTGCATAGGTTGTCATCCTCTAACTTCTAGTCATGCTGAGGTTTTCATTTAGATGTTCTAACCCAATTGTTAATCTATTATACCCAACAATCTTTTATCCTTGAGGGCCCTAGTTCATCACTACCACCTGTATCAGCAGTTCTCAGCATGTGGATTGCAAACCCTTTGGGGATCAAACAATCCTTTCACAGGGGTAGCATACCAGGTATCCTGCATATCAGATATAAACATTATGATTCAGAGCAGTAGCAAAGGTACAGTCATGAAGTTGGGGTATCAGAACAATAGGAGGAACTGTATTACATCTCTATGGTCACCATCATGACAATTACCTTGTCAAAATTAACTTTTTTTTGTGACATGAACCTAATGTTCACATGATCAGTATACATGATCAGTTTGATTTGCCATGGAAACACAGAGACTCTAGTAGATATAACTGACTGGTTTAGTTTTCTTTGCTTTCTTACTTAGCAGAGAACAGGGGTTGAATCCCTCCCTCCTAAGGAAGATTTAAGCATTAAGCTTTCCCTGACCTAGATAAGAGGAAACTCATTTTTTTTCATCCAGGCTTTGACTTAAATAAATCTGCTGTAAATGAGATAAAAAAAGGATCTGAGGAGGGACCACCCTGTTAGGAATAAAAAGGAAGTATGATTTCTCCACAATTGAAAAGATGCTTTGTAAAAAGCTACCACAGTCACTTGAAATGTATCCTCATAAAGGACTGGGCATGCCTCCTACTCTGTTTCTTCATGGTTAGGATATCTCATAGATTTCCTAAAGGTGATAAGATAGTCCTCCATCACTGCCAACTGCTGTGGAGACTTTTTAGCTTCATTCAGTAGCTGTTGCTCAAGAGTGATGCCATCATGCCACCACATTACAGTTGGCCACTTTCCTGAAACCACATACAAACCCTGTTATGGGTTGTATGGGTCCCCTCCAAAAGATAAGTTCAGTTACCAAGACTCAATCAATTATTGGATAAATAAAATGTGGTACATTTAAACAATGGAATATTACGTAGCAGTAAACAACAAAACAAAACAATGGAATCTTGAAATTCCCAAGCAAATGGATGGAATTAGAAGAAACCATTCTAAGTGAGGTAACCCAATCACAAGAAGACAAACACAAGTATGTACTCACTCATACAGATTTTAGATATAGAGCAAATGTTTATCAGACTACAATCCATACCTTCAGAGAAGCTAGGAAACAAGGAAGATTGGAAGGAAGACATGCACAGCCCCACAATGAAGGGGAAAGGGACAAAAACCCCTGAACAAATTGGGAGCATGGTGGCAGAAGGGAGGGAGGGAAGTAGGAGAAAGAGGATGGGAGAAGAGGACATGAGGGATCAGGAAATGAGTGGGGAGATGAATAGAGGAGAGCAACCAAAGAGACAAATCATTAGAGGGAACCATTACAGGTCTAAAGAGAAATATGGCACTATGGAAATGTAAAGAGATCCACAAGGTTGACCCCACCTAGGAATTTAAGCAATAATGATGAGGCTACTTCAAATGCCCTTTCCCTATAATGAGATTGATGACTACCTTAAATGCCATTCTAGAACCTTCATCCAGTAGCTGAAGGAAGCAGATGCAGAGATCCACAGCTAAACACTGAGTTGAACTCCTGACATCCAGTTTCAAAAAGGGAGGAGTGACAGAGTTGTCAATACTAAACTGGGATAACCCAGAGAAACAGCAGACCTGAGAAAGTGGGAACTCATGGACCTCAGTCTGGCAGCTGGGAAACAACATAGGACCAAACCAAGCCTCCTGAACATGGGTGTCAGCTAGGACTGGGACTGGGTAGTCTATGGAGCCTCTGGCAGTGGAATCAGAATGTATCCCTAGTGCAGGAACAGACTTGTGGAGCCCACTTCCCATGAAGGAATACTCCCTTAGCATACCTATATACATAAGGCAGGGCCTAGGCCCTACCCCAAAGGACTTCACAGATTTTGATGATCCCTTATAAAAGGCTTCACACTCCCTGAGCAGTGGATGGGGGATGGGATGGGAAAGTAGGTGGAAGGCATGGGAGGATGGGGGGAAGAGGGAACTGGGATTGATATGTAAAATAAGATTGTTTCTAATTTAAATAAAATTTATAAAAAAAGAATTATGAAAGTCTTGTGGCTTCATGAAAGAGTACTTGTCTTCTTAGCATGAGGCTCTCTGGGTTCATCTCAATCACTGATTAAAAGGTGAAAGGCTATTTTCCTTAAAAGTATTCACATCACTTTAATAAGTATTTCAACCTGAATCTCATTTTAAGTAAAGTTAAAACACTGTTCTTAAGCATCTAGATTCCAAAAGTACCTACCTATGCTCACTAGTCAGTTAACCACTCCTGGTACAATAAGAGTAGGAAGGCTGGGGCTCTTTGAGATGGAATGAGTGATCAAAATTATGTTGTAGTGCATATTTTAAATATGCAACCCTTTTCTAATTCCCCTGATACCGTGTCATACATGGCAATCTATGTAGGTAAGTTGTGTGTTATTTATGTCTGCATGAAAAAGCTCTTTAAGAGCAGTAACACACCAAGCAACATTTGTGATGGGAGATGTTATTCTGTAAATATGTTTCTCATACTGGTTAATGAATAAAGCACTGTGGCCAATGGGAAAACAAGATAGGTGGGGCTAGGAGACAAGGAGGAAAGAGAAAGTAGTTAGGAGGAGTCAACATGGAGAGCCGGAGAGGTAGAATGCCAGCACTGTTCTGGCCGGTAATATGAGCCATGCGGAAATACTTAGAATAGTAGAAATGGGTTAATTATTAAGACAGAGCTAGCCTATAAACAATGGTAGTAATTGGCCAACAGGATTGCATTAAATACAGAGTCTCTGTTGTTATTGGGGGCTGGCATGGTGACAGGATCAGATCGGCAATGGGGGGGGGGGACATGCTTGTAACACACTTGCATGCTGGATGAAAACCACTGAAAAGGCATGGGAAAAATATCTATGGTACATGGCAGACATTCAAGGAATATTTACTGTGATAGTTAATCTTGTCAATTTGATGGGATTTAGAGTCACTTAGCAGCCGAGCCCCTGGACATGCCTGCCAGGGATTATGTAGATCAGGTTAATTGAAGAGGAAGACCTGCCTGGACTATAGGTGCCATCATACCATGGCTGGGCTCCTAGACTGAAGAGCAAAAGGAAAGCCAGCTGAACCTGAGCATTTATCTCTTCATCTTGTTTATAGCTGCAGTCTGACTGGCTCTTTCATGGTCTTGATGTCCTGCCTTTCCTGCTGCAACAGCAGGAAAGCTGCTCACCAAGCAAATCCTTCCTTTCTTAAGTTGCTTGTGTCTGTGCCTTTTATTACAGTAACTGAAAGGTAACTAAGGCATTTACCAATCATGGAAAAGAGCAAACTTATAGGAAAAACTATGTAATTGAACTGCACTCATGGTTTGCTCTCAGATTTCCTAGCTAGGCTCATTTAGTTAATTCATCAGAATATATCAGCCTTTGTCACTTAGTGAGATCCTTCATCAAAGCAAAAAGAGAAGAGTGAAAGGAAGAAGAGGATGTTAAGGAGAAAGGGAAAGTGTTGGAGGACACAAAGACTTTACTGAAAGCATTGTTAAATTTCTTAAAATCATGCTTCTTAAAAATTGTTGGGTATGCTAATTATTTGGGCAGGTTTTATAAAAATCCAACTCCTAATTCTATGAAATCTTGTGTCAGCAGGTATAGGATCAACTGGAGTAATCTACAGTTGAGTAATGAGTTCAATGTTGTAACAACACATTCTATTTTGATTTATTTTCGAATATCCAACTCATTTCATTTTACAGAAATGTATTTATTTTAAATATACTTTATGTTTTGCTTTATTTTTTTTATTTAAAATACATAGATTTGATTTTTAGATGCTTACTTTATCATCTTATAATGATCATCAGAGAATCGTTAATGAATGATTTGATGCAGAAAATCAGTCAGTGCTGTATTTCCGACACTTTAACATGCCTAAGAATCACTGGAGGTCCTGGGAAAATAGAAACTCTCATGCCCTGCACCTATGCAGGTCCTAGGATTTCATACTGAGGCTGATGTTTCCAGGGCACAGAACACACTTTCTTCAACAATAATACAATGCATTTCTTTCCAAACTGTGTCACATAATACAGAAGTCCCATAGCATCCCTTTCATCAAAAGTGCTTGTCACTACCTCACTATACCATAGTAAATGAAACAATGTCACCAAGATTTAGACCACTAAGAGACAGAAGGTAATTTGAAAGGCTGTATACTGTAATTCTAACCCTGTAATATTCTAAGAAAGGAAAAATATGGAGACAATCAAAGAAGGAGAGGCAGGTGAGTCACGATGATTTTCAGTATAATTAATCTACCCAGTAGGAAGCTATAATTCTGGGTATAAATTATATATTTGGTTATCCCATAGGGTGCTTAGAGTGCATCCCAATATTGAAACCTTATGTGAATGCGATCCCTCCCTTCTTTGGTTTTACAGGACAAAGTTTCTCTGTGTAATAGCTCTGGATGTCCTAGAACTTACTTTGGAGACCAAACTGGACTTGAACTCACAGAGATTCCCCCTGCCTCTGCCTCCTGAGTTCAAAAGTCTTGTGCCACCATCACTGGCAGAATCAGTATATTAAGTAGTAAATCTATTAGAACAATAGATAAATGAAATATGTTTTATCGTGTCTTTGTTAAGCTCAATAAGTTAACTTATAAGAAAACAAAAAATATAAAGTTAAATAATAAGTCACAATAATTCTCCCAATCAGGAGCCCTCAAATATGGCTGCAAATTGAAATTATTTGGGGGCTTTTAAAAGCATTTGATGATAGGACTGCATAGCAAGATGAATTGTTATCTCTGGGGGACATGACAGAATATTACAGAGAAACATAGCAGGTAATTATTATTCACAAAAGGTAGAAAATCATGAACACAACTCATAACCACATCTGGGATGTATGTCTATGAAAAATTCATAGTCACTTCTACACTGTTGACTCTGAGTACCAAATGCTGTAATGTTTCCCCAACTCATTCAGGACCAGTCAACAAGGATTCCCAAAATTGACATCTTTACCTTGCTCATGGCTTCTTGATATTTTGTGGGCCTCAAGTATAGACTTTACATCTCTTCCTGGATGTAAAGAGAGTTTTCTTTCTTTGTGGTCCAGTTTGCTTAGCTATGCAACATAATAGGTACTTCCAGCCCAATGAAAAGTATTCCTTCTGGGACACAGATGACTCTGAGACTAAGAGTACTTACTGTATTTTCAGAGAACTAAAGTTTACTTTGCAAAATCAAAGTTATAGGCCTATAACAAACCTCCTATAACTCCTTCTCTATGGGTTCTGACACTTTTTTTTTGTCCTACACAGGTATCAACACATAGGTACCAGATTCACGTTTACACACACACACACACACACACACACACACACACACACACACACACAGAGTGTATTTCCTCTTTTAAAAACCTGAATAGTACTTAATTTGGTTGAAAGAGGTAAGTTGAAGAAACACCACACACTGTATAAATTAGGTCAGAATTCTACTTTTATATATATAGCTGTAATCTGGTGATTACATGTGCAAAATTTAGAACTACTTTATGACTAGAAACATTTATAGCATACTTTCTTGCAGAAGTGATTCTCCGATTTTAAACTATTTATGAGTTATCTGAGGCTCCTGCCAAAATTCATATACTCCGGAGTTGGGAGCTTCACAGTGGGTAAGAGCACTCCATTCGTCCCCATGATGATACAAATTTGAATTTAGAGCAAACATGTAAAAAGTTGGACAAGGCTATGGATGTTTCCATGCCCCAGTATTCATAACGGAAACAGTTGGAATTGAGAGTTCACTGCCTAAGCCAACCCAGACCAAAATATGCTGCTCAGTTCAATGAGAACCTATCTTAAAGTAATTAGACAATGTGTGATAAAAGAAGACCCTCAAGTCTTTCTCCAGCCTCGGCATGTCCACACCTGAGTGTACACATGAACCTTCCCACACATACATACTCACACATCATTAATAAATGAGAAAATAATGCAGTGCTCCCGCTCATCTAGTCTAGAATATGACCTGAGATTCTGCTTTCCCTGCAGGCCCTCAGGTAAGATTAATGCTACTCTATCACAGACATTAAAGATAATAGGAAACAGAAGTTGCAAGGCAACAGAACACATGGAAATGGAAATTGCCTAAGTGGGTTCTACCTTACCAGTGAGTGGCCATGGAAAAATGACTTAGTCTTCTCAGGTCTCTGCGTCTGTGGTTCTAAAACAATACCAACAAGCTGCCATGAGGACCGAAATAAGCACCTCATGGGCAGCAAATAGAGTATTGCTGCCATAGTAGACACCTTACATAAGTGCCTTTATTTTACTGTTACTCTCTTCATAGAGAAGTACCCTCACCTTGTTTTCCATGTGTCACTGTGTAACTTAAAGGGAAGCTAGCGTATCTAAAGCCACTGGTTAGGTAGCAGTATATCTAATTGGGATTGTAATCCATAGTTTCAAACCTTCCATTAAGTTCCCATGGATGCAACAGTATTCCATGTACTGTTCATCATTCTGGGCTTCTCTCCATCGTGCCTTGGTAAAAAGAAATTTGAATTCAGTAGTAACAACTATTCATTGTGATTTAAAATGCTACCAAAAATCTCTTAGCACCTCCTTCAAAAGAAGAATATAATTGACCTCCCATGGAGTCTGGGCTGAGGTTAGCAATTGTTCTCCCATGAGAACACAAGACAGAAGAGCAATGCAAGATTCCTGAGACCAGATCATGGTAAACACTCTGCTCTCCTTGCTCTTGCTTGAACAACACTTTCCAGTAGTGAGCCACCATCTTAGAAAGACACTCAAGCAGCCTTCTGGAGGGTCACATGTACCATCAAGGAATGTGGCATCCTCCCAACACTTACAGAGAAATGACCACTTCCTGTTGGTTGATGGGAGATGAACTTCTGTATGCTGTGAATACATGTTTTTCTTATTGATTGATGAATAAACTGTTTCACAGGCAGGAAATCCAAACAGGAATAGAAAATGGTAGTATGCAAAGTCAGGAGATACCATGAAGCTGCCAAGGATATAAGAGGCATGGGCATCATCAGTAAGCCAAAACCATGTGGAGATACATAGATTACATATGGGTTAATAATTAAGAGAGAGCTAGCCCATAAGAAGCCCAAGCCATCTGTCTAACAGTTTATAATTAATATAAGCCTCTGTGTGTCTATTTGGAACTAAATGGCTATGGGATCAAGCAGGACAGAAACATCCATCAATAGTCAACTACCATTCAAGGGAGTTACAAGAAGGATTTCTTGCTGCAACCAAGCTGCAAAGCAGTACAGCCAAACAGTGCATCTACAATACCCATCTCTACTGGAGTTCCCTTCTTCAGTTTAACATAAACCCCTCATGTAGAGAAATGGACAACAAATGTTCCTTCTTTTATACAAGTAATTTGATATACAAAATAATAAATGCATCATTTACTTATCTGTTTGCTCTAATAGACTGAAAGCTTAGTACCAGGCAAAGCATGCATTAATCCATTTATGCACCAAATTATCTATCCATTCTAATATCCATTCAGGATCTGTTGAGAATCTAAAATCTCTCAAGTGATGCTTTTAGATGCTGACAATATAATGACTAAACATGGCACGTACTATACATAAGGAACTCACTATTCAGGCAAAGAAAAAAGTTAGTGTTTAACAACTAACTGCTAAATGAGTGAAAAGTAGAACACAGTAAAAAAATAAAGTTTTAGTTACTATTAAGTGCTTTAAACATATGCTAATTAATTGATTTAATCACAAGGAACCATATATTGTTTACAAACTTTTCCAGTTTACTGTAAGCAGGGAAGTCCAAGACAGAGTTGAACCTAAATATGATGGTATTATCAAGAGACTATTTTATTTCTGCAGTAAAAGAATAGATTTATACAATGATATTGATTAATTTAACATCAGTAACAGATGCATCCATACACTTAATGTATGCATAGGGAAAACAAAATTATAGGTGGTTGTACATGCATTTTTGCAGCAACTCCCCATAGGGGAATAAACAAAAAATAAAATTGCCTAACCAGAATAGATTAAGCCTTTTCATCCAGTTTTAATGCACTGAAGTTTCAAGGGAGAGACAATTATGTCAGATATATTTCCAAAAAATATCCAGATTTTGGTTAAACATACAGATAAAATAATGGTACTTAACAGATTAATCTAAAAAAATGAAATAAGTGAGATAAAAAAGGCTATATGAATAGATTTAGAAAAAGATTCATATGACAGAAATTACCACTATGTATTGCTTTTATCTGATACGGAATTGAAGCAAATTCATAAAAGAAGTGGAAAAAATTGGGAAAAATATATGCATGCAAAACTATGAAAAATATGAGGATTGATGATCTGTTATTTTTGTAGGAACCACAAATATTTGGAATGTCTTTTAAAGCCCTCAAAATCCATGGGAATGTACTAAAATACTAGGAGTGTGCCTGGAGTCTGTTTCATGACAATTAATGTAGAGAAAAGAAAGAGACAAGAAGCACCATGAATTGATCCATTTTTAATGGAGGAAAACTAAAAGGAATTTACCCTGGTAGGTTCTTGGCTGAGAACCCCATAATAGAATGTATAGTAACAGGAAGATAGCATACAGGCTACAGGGAAGTAAAGAAATCAATGATTTGGGATATTTTGAGTCTTTTTGTTTTGTTTCTCTTTCTTTTAGATTTAGTTTTATTATTTTAAGTGTGTGTGTGTGTGTGTGTGTGTGTATGTGTGTGTGTGTGTGCATGCACATGTGTGTGAATGTGTGTGTGAATGTGTACAAGTCCAGGTACTCTTGGAGGTCTGGCTCCCCTCTTGGTCTGGAAAAACAGGTTGTCATGAATCTCTCTAACATGGGTAGAGGAAAAAAGAACTCAGATAATCTATAACAGTAAGAGCTCCTAATCACTAATCCATCATTTCCACCTACATGCTTCCACCACCTTTTTGATAACAGTAGATTTAATGAATAGTTATTGCCAATGAAGAATAGTAATGCAGAAAGAATGGTATGATGGAAGGCTAACACACCAGGGGGCATAGCATGTTTACTCAAGTTGTCTCTGCAACCTCAGAGGTAAGGAGAAGGTTCCTTAACTCTGGACACAAGTGGCAACCACTCAGATGATCTTTTGTGGCCTACTTCAGAGGGAGCCCAGAAACAGTCCTTAGGCTTTAGAGCCTACTTGAGGGAAAAATAGAAGGAAACTGTCACTAGGTCACCATTGTTTTTTTCAAATTCCTTCAATGAGTTAACATGCCAAAGTAACATAGTTTGGGATAGTGTGTCATGAACACTGGGGATACAGTTTTACTAAGTAGTTTTCCTTTTATGTGGTAAAAAGTTTGATATATGTTTGTCTGTCCTTGTGTGAGCTTATATGTACCACAAGTGTATATGTGCATGGAAAAGGCAGAGGGTATCAGTTATCCTGGAACTGGAGTAACAGAGGTTGTGAACTGCTTGATATGGGTGCTGGGAACTGAACCTGGGTCCTCTCTTAAACTTGCGTCACCTCTCCAGTATTTAATTAATACAGTGACAGAGACTCAGTCACTAGCTCAAACATCCCCACAGAAAAAACTTCTAAGTGTTCAAAATTTCCTGTAAAAAAAAAATCTAATTATTTTCTCTTCCCAGGCTGATCCATGTGTCCCTCTTAGGGTCCTCCTTGGAAATAGATGAGATCTCCTGGGTAAACTCAGAGTTGGGAGGTAGAGGGAAGGGGTGAGGGTGGGGACATGAAGATCATTATGTGTATGGTCCAATTGGGGGAGGGACTGAGAGGGAGAGCAATGAAAGATATATCTTGATAGAGGAAACCATTATGGGGTTAGAGAGAAACCTGGTGCCAGCAAAATTCCCAAGAATCCACAAAGATGACCCTGGCTAAGACTCCTAGCAATTGTCGAGAGGGTGACTGAACTGACCTTCTTCTTTACTTGTATTAGTGCTACCATAAATGGTGCTACCCTAATCTCGAAGCATGTTCAGAGATCCACCAGCAAGCACTGAGCACTGGGCTAAGCTCCAGAAGTCCAGTTGAAGAGAGAGAAGAGGGGTTATATGAGATCTTGAGATCATGATGGGGAAACCCACAGAGACAGCTTATCTGAGCTCTCAGGAGTCCATGGACACTAGACCGAATGCTAGGGAGGCTGAATGGGACTAATTTAGGATATAGGCCCTCTACATGTGTGTGACAGTTTTGTAGTTTGGTCTGCTGTGGAGATACTCAGTGAAACCAGTACCCTGATGCATGAGCTGGCTTTATGGGAACTATTTATGGTAGGGTGCCTTGCTCAACATTGCAAGGGGGAGGAGGTTGGTCCTTTGTTGACTCCCATGGGAGGCCTTATACTTTCTGAGCATGGATGGGATGGGGGATGAAAGGAGGTGGAGGAGGAAATGGGAGGAGAGGAGGGTGGGCAAACTATGGTTGGTATGTAAATTTTATTCTTTTTCTTTCTTTCTTTTTTTTTTTTTTAATTTTCCTGAGACAGGATTTCTGTGTATTGCTTTGGAGCCTGTCCTAGAACCAGCTCCCAGCTCTTGTAAACCAGGATGGTCTTGAATTCACAGAGATCCACCTGTCTCTGCCTCCTGAGTGGCTGGGACTAAAGGTGTGCAACACCACTGCCCAGTAGTTGGTATGTAATTTTTAAAGAATTAAAATGTTTAAAATCTAGTTATAAGTGAATAATAACATAAATTTTAAAAATAATCTAATCATTGGATACCAGCAATTTGTTGCTGAGATTGCTTAAGGTAAAGTGTGGTGTGTGTGTGTGTGTGTGTGTGTGTGTGTGTGTGTGTGTGTGTGTGCAAGTACAAATGAGAATTTGTATGCACCTGTGTGTGTGCAAATTCACTTGAGTATGTATGTAGGAAGGTGCGTCTGTAGGTCAGATCATCCTGAAGTGTTGTTCCTCTGGTATCATCTCCCAGGTGCTATCACTTTAGTTTTTTTTTTTTTCTTCTTCTTCTTCTTCTTTTTTTTATTAATAATATAATTTAAAAATTTTACATGTGGATCCCAGTTCCCTCTCCCTTCCTCCCACCAGCCCTCTCTCCCTCTCTCCCTCTCTCCTTCTCTCCCTCTCTCCCTCCCTCCCTCTCTCTCTCTCTCCCTCCCTCCCTCCCTCTTACTCTCTTTCCCCTGTGACAAGCTGGGCAAATGATCAGAACCACAGACTCAAGCATAACCAACAGAATTCAAGAGATGGAGGAGAGAATCTTAGGTGCTGAAGATAAACTAGAGGAAATTGATTCATCGACCAAAGAAAATCATAAATCCAACAAATCCTTAACACAAAACATCCAGGAAATGTGGGACACCGTGAAAAGGCCAAACCTAAGAATAATAGGCATAGAGGAAGGTGAGGAAGCCCAGTTCAAAGGAGTCAAAAACATTTAACAAAATCATCGAGGAAAACTTTCCTAATCTGAAGAAGGACATGCCCATGAAAATACAAGAAGCATACCGAACACCAAATAGACTGGACCAAAGAAAAAAGACCCCTCGACATATAATAATCAAAACACCTAACATACAGAATAAAGAAAGAATATTAAGAGCAGTTAAGGAAAATGACAGTTAACATATAAAGGCAGACCTATCAAAATTATGCCTGACTTTTCCATGGATACCCTCGAGGCAAGAAGGACCTGGATAGATGTTCTACAAGTACTAAGAGTCCACGGATGCCAGCCCAGGCTACTATACCCAGCAAAACTCTCAATCACTATAGATGGAGAAAACAAGATATTTAATGACAAAGCCAGATTTTCACAATACGTATCCACTTTGTTTTTGTACCAGAGTCTCTCTCAGGCTGTCCTGGGCCTCATTGTAAGCCCCAGGGATCCCCCTGTGTCAAACTGGACAACACTGGGATTACAAGTAAGTACCTCTATATGAGGCTATTTCATATGGGTTCCGAGTGTGGAACTCAGGCTTGCAGGAGTAGCACTTTACTGACTGTTCAACCTTCTCACCAAAAACAGGCTTGCTTCAGAGAGCCACATTCCTTGGGCTTTCTTGATAAAATTACTTCCTGAACACTACTCAGTGCCGGTGATTTCAGGGAAAACAATTTTGCAACAACTCCAGAAACCCAGTTTCTTGGAGACTCTAGCAATGAAATGAAGTCCCAGAAACAGAAGCCTGAGACAAGAGGATCTGATTCAGCAGTTTAACCTCTTCCCTAGGTTAATTCACAGCTTTATTCTAGAGGAAAGCTCTCTTCTAAGAGCCTTCATTTGCAAGACAAAGGACAGAATAAAAATGAGCCCTTACACCCAAAAGGCTGCCATTTCCTGAGGCTTTTGTGGAAGCCCAACTATAAAATGATACATTCTCTACTGTTTCCATTACACTTAACATCCTAAAATGACTTTTTAATCCCTCAGTACTCAAGAACAGAAACCACCCCACACCACATTATCACACAGGGCTCTCTGTCTAGGTAGCTCTGTCTTTCTCTGTTACTAGGTATGCTTTCAATTGTTAGTCCATTATAGGAGTAAGTTCTTGGTGTTATTAAATTGATTCTATTTTAGATAAAGAAGATCCTGCATTGCTAAAGCCACTGGCATTGACTGATAGCTATGTAAATGAAAAATAGAAGATAATTACCCTGGCCATTCTCTGCTTTAAGCTTTGGTTTGAAAGTGCATACAAAGACTTAAATCACAAGAAGCAAGAAGGGTAAAAGAAAAAAAAAAAAAAAGAAAAAAAGAAAAGGAGGAAAAGAGAAATTCATGCTTTGGTGGTCCAGTTCAATTAAAGACACAAAAAGTTCAGACCTTTACTTGGTCAGACATAAGCAGATAAACTTGATAAATGGTTTAAAAATAAAGCATGACACTAAAACATCAAATATATGTGTTAATGCTAATAAAGATGACTTCTTTTTTTAAGTATGTGTACATGTGTGTGCACGTTGATGAAAATGCATGTGGGTGCATAGTTGTGTGTCCATGCACATGTGAAGGACAGGGAAAATCTATCTATTTATCTATCTCTATCATCTATCTTTATCATCTGTCTGTCTCTATCTGTCATCTATCATCTATCTGGTGACAGTGTCTTACACAGGCTTTAACTTACCAAGTAGGTTGGGCTGACTGAGAGTAAATTGCAGAAACCTTTAGCATTTACTCTTCCTAGGCCTGAGATTATAAGTGTGTGCCATCATGTGTGGCTTTGCTGTTGTTTTACATTTATTTGTGTAGTGGTGGGGGTGAGAGAGACAAAAATTTGTTATAGCTTGCATGTGAGGTCAGAAGACTAGTGGGTGTGTTCTCTCTACTGACATGTGTGTCCTAGGGCTAGAAATCACATTCTTAGAGTTGGTGGCAAGTGCCTACACTTGCTGAAGCATCTCATCAGACCCATGATTGGTGAGATGCCCAAGAATTATAGAGAGGGAGCCAATTCCCCAACCTAGTTATTTCCTTGTCTTTGTGGATGTTCTTTTATGTAGAGACTTTCAAATATATTCTCACTTTAAATGTTTTTACTTTTATTGTCATTATTATTGCTGTTAGAAATTTAAATGTGTTCATGCTGTGTATATTCTTGGTGTATATATGAATCGGCTCCACAAATTAACACAATTCCCCAGTACTTAAAATCTTTATCCCCTGTCCCAGTCAATGACTGGGGATCTCAGCAGAGCACAGACTGAGATCGCAGTGACAATAGGGTATGAGGAATTGGGTGACTCTTCACTAGTAACTATGCCGGTTATTTCCTGACTTCTGGATGTCACAGGAGAAAAAATGGTCCATGCATGTGCTTTTATGTGTATGGGTATTTTTATGAATATGTGTGTGTTTATTTCTTGACAGTGACCTAATCTCATACTATTCATTTTTGCTCAGGAAGTTCTTGGCCAAGAAAGCTGAATCTCAGATGTTGTCATCATTTTTCATCTGTAGTCCTTGCAACATAGTTAATTTTACTAAAAAACTCAATATTTAGCATACATATTCAGTATATGCTATAAAAATGACAAAGATGTGGCTGTCTAGATATTAATATTATAGGAGATTGGGCACTAAATTTATATCTGAGGGTAAAATGTCAGGAAATTGTCTTAAAAGTATGAAAGAATTAATTTTCTTCCTAAAAAAACAAATGTCTCCATGACAGCAAGAATTAACATTTGTGAATTTTTCTTTCCAGTAGACAGCCACTCCTTATAGTAATAATATACAGCTTTGTAGAAAATGTTTTGTTATTCTTTATTTTATCCAGTCCTTTCATAAATGTATGAAATGGCCAATATTCTCACCTTGCACCTTTTTCCTGATAAGAAAATGGAATCTAAGAGCTGTGAGTGTTTGGGATAAACTTTCATGATCAATTTGCAAACCAGATAGAACTTGAGTCCAACCATATGACTCTGATTCCAAGGAACAAGGTGAAAAATGAAGGAGGAAATAATGAAGGATGGGAAGAAACGTTTATAAATGACAGGAAGCTGGAGAAAAAGCTCACCAGAGCTCTGAAGGATACTTCTAGCCCTAAAATGAGATGAACACAACAGAACACTTCACAGAAAACTGCATCTATGAAGCTGTAATTAAAAGGAGATATGAAATCATCATGGATTAGGTGGGGTGTTCTTGTTTGTTTTTCTGCAGCCCATTTGCCTTCTGTTATAATTTGCTTTCCTTCTGTGTGTGTACTGGAGTACGGCAAATCTCCAAACAACCTAGTTTCACAGCAACTTTCTCCTGGTTGAGGAGAGTTGTCTTAATTAAATGTAAACACATTTGGTAGTGCAGTACTGATCTAGTGCCTCCCATGATGGATGGAGGAAGCTGTCATCAGAGTTTTCCAACACTCACCAGTGTTTGGTTTGAATACTGAGTGATTTCCTTAAGGACTGAGCCCCACACATGGGATGAAAATTGAATCTTCAACAAGGATATAAGTAGGCCAGTCTCACAGAGGTATGAAACAATTAAGAAGACAAATTCTTCTGATGTGCTGGGTTATGATGTAAATGCTCAAAAGCTGTAACAACCTCTGGCCTTAGAAAGCACTGATGCTGATGACTATGTACTATCTTGATCTCTTCATTAAATGCTAGGCTTGTAGCAAAGAGAAAGCCTTGATCCCAATAAATTTAGAGTGACTAGCAAGACTCCTAATGAGTATTACAAATGAATCTGTGTTCATAGTTATTTAGGAACAATTGAGCCAAACACCCATTGGTGGTTTGTTTCTCTATATTAAAGTCACCCAATCTTGCACTACCAATTCAGTTTGGCTTTGCTTTGAAGCTAATTGTAACCTCTGTATGTTACATGTTAAATGTTTTCTTCTTTGAGAAAGAGTCTTTAGATAATTATGAACATTTTGGGTACATTAGATCATTAACTGTCAGTACTACCATCCAAATTCATACTAAGACAAAAACAGAATTTCCTAGGCTGTGTAAACTCAAGACAAGAGATGATAACTATGAATTTTCCATCTTAGACTATGAGACAAGTTATAAGCATATGTGTGTGGTTATTAACATGGAGGAAAAGCAAACATAAGATAATTTTCTGTTTTGACATCTTGAACTTCAAGTACCAAAAGATAATTGCTTATAGTGATGTAACATATGCATGACTGTGATTTCTTACGGCAACACATATAATTTCTATTCTGGGAATGTAAAATCTGTTAAAGAGATTACATGGCTATAAAAAACTTTACAGAAAAACAGTATCAATTACTCTTCTGTAGAAACCCTTCCAAATGACAGTCACCTTACAGGTTGTGTTGTGATCTGGCATCTCCATTTCTTGATGAAGGTCAAAGGGCCAGAGGAACTTTTGAAAGATACATAACCAAGTGTAGATGGCAGAGTCAAAAATTAAGAGCAGTTTAACTGACTCAGGTCTTTTTTAGATATACCTTCACTGATCATTTGAAACATCGAGTTTAAGATGTAAATAAAAGTATAAGTGTGTGTAACCAGTGCCAATATTTGTCATTATCCAGAATAATTGTTAAATTAATTCCTTCAAATTGTATTTCAGTTTTATCTGTGCTTCCTAAGATGTTTTGTACTGAAGTCACTTAAGCATGACTTCTCATCATTAATTTTAATTCTTCCAAAGATAGGCCATTTATTGTATAGCCTCAACTACCCTTCAGATCCTAACCATAGTAGAAACTCAGAAGAAATACTGTAAGTTTATAAATAGAATGTCCATTATACCTTATATGCATAGACATAGATACATATGTATATATGTATGTATATATATGCCTATCACATGTATGACATGTTTATATACTTTACTAATATATAAAGCAGTAGTGACTGCTGCTACTATTATACAATTATACATTAAACAACAAACAAAAAAAGGAGAGAAAGGACATAAGAACTACAGGGATTTATATTTCTATGACAAAGCAATGACTTTTCTTTCATGCTTGCTTGAAGGCAGGAAAAAAAAGAGAAATACAATTAGATAAACAATCTTCTTGATCTAACAAAAGAGAGCATATTAATGCTAGCTGTAGAAATGTTAGCTGTAAAAAATTGATCCCGTGGATATTCCCATTGAGAAACACTTGGTAATTCTGATAAAATTGGTCAAAGAGATATGTTCTTTGCAAAGTTTCTTGTGCTCTAGCTAGGACTGGGAATCTCAGATTCTGTAGTGAGTCAAGGAGGCATTAATGAGCTGAAGAGCTTCCTATTAAGTATGTTATCTAGAAATGATAAAAATGGAAATGAAAGTATAGTTCAGTTGTTAAGAGCACTTGCTGCTTGCAGAGAACATAGATTCTACTCCTAGCACCCCTATAAGATATACTACAACAGTAAGCCCTGTTACAGAAGATATGAGCATCTTTTCTTTTCTGTAAGCTCCTGCATGCATATATGATCTGCACCTATATACATATACTGCCACACACTGCCATGCATATAAGATAAAATAAATAAATATTTTTAAAAGGAATGAGAAAGACATACCTAACCATTAAATTCTAGAAACCTCTTTCAAACAAAATATAAATCGTAACCCTGGTGATTTGAAATTCATATTAGTACATGTAATAGATTGTAGCATGGGATGAATGGTGTAAGTTTTGTGTGTATGTATTGATATATATTAGCATATATATTCATTCATACATACATACACACAACACATATACACATATTCATTCTAACTATAACTATTTTTTCTCTCTAAAGAGGTATCCTGCATCTTTCAAAACTTGATCATGTAGCCTGAATGGGATTGGCTCATCTCTTCATTTCATGAGTAGCTATATGAAACAGTTCCTTCTCACTGGTCATGTTGCCTGGCTCAGCAATAATGAGGCTCAAAGCAGAGCCCTATGTTAGAGCCAAGAGGAAAGTAGAACCTGACGTGTTAAGTATGGGGGGAAGGCAGAGAGCTAGCTTGGGGGCTGCCTATAATTAGAAAAACAAATAGAAATACCTAGAGCCTGTGAGTTAGGTGGCATGATGTTCAGTATTTCTGGATTCTCTCATATCTGAAGAAATCCTGGGCTTTTAATCTTAAATTTAATATTCACATGGCCTATTGCAAGATTCCTAATATAGCAGATCAGTAATATCTTGAAATTAGTCAAGTTAACTTGGGAAAATGAATGAAATAGTCTCCTGAGGAGTACCATAAGGTATCTGCAGACACCCACTGAATGGCACACATCACAACTGAATGTAAGTTCATGCATAAACTATAGGCAGGTATCACTGAAGTATTAAAACATGGGAATGTTCTCATAAGACTAAAGATATCAGCATGAAAATTTTGTATCATACACATAGTAATAATTCCTCAGTTGAGGATGAACATTTGTTTTACTGGTGTATCAATAGGCAATTCCATCATTGAGTGAGCATCATAGGGTGTACTCACAGGAACCCAGATGTTGTAGGTCCATGGCCATATAGGTCCTCTGTGCAATCAATAGACTTAATAAATGAGGTGCATGACATGGCTACAGAAGTCTTGCAGCTACTGTTTTATGTTATTATTTTCTTCCACATGTAAGTGCTCTCTAAAATAACAGTAAAATGTATGGCCCTATAAATACATAAGCCAGACATCCAATCATTTATTAAAACTGTTAGATATTAAGTACCACCACTAAGTACATACTTGGATTGTTGTACTTTCATGCATATGGCAACAAAGGAAGTTGGTGTGGACCAAGAGTAAAAATCTCCTGTTATAACTTTACCATGACTGTGTTGTTAACCCACAACAGGAAGTTTTGTTGTACAAGCTATGCTTGAGCTACATACAGGTTTATGAGAGCTCAAATTCCAATGAAATCATTGGAAAAAGAGGCAAAAACCAATTCTTCTTGATCATGGTGACTTCCAGATGTGGGCAAACTGAGATCTGACACTTGAAAGGAGCTATCAAGTAAGAGTAGGTTCTTCCCCAGCTGTAAAAAAGGATGAATATTTAGTGTCTGTTGCTCTACATAGATGTACTAATACTGTAAAATTAATTGAGATCCCATGTATCTCAAGAGGCTGCTGATGAATGTGGGTCTTCCAGAGGTGCCTACCTGTGGTGGATTATGGAGCTTCTCATAAAACGTGTTTCAAATCTAAAGTTCCATGTTTTGTAAGGGCCCTGTGCAGTGGGAACCAATCATACTTGCAAAGGACTGATTGAAACCAGGAGTCTAAAATCTTAACCTCCTCATTCATCAATCTGTTTGACCATTGTCTGATAAGAGATTTAGTGGCATTTCTCTGATAAGATATTTTGAAGCAAATTTGGTGTCTCTAATCCAACAATAGAATTCATTTTGTAAATTAGAATTTCACATTATTCTCAAACTTGAAGAAAAGATGAATTGGAGTTTAAATTCATTCACATTTTTACAATACTTTGAAAATAAAGAGCTATTAGAATTTAAACGTAATCCAATGTAAATTTTAAATTGTTATAAAGTGATTGTCATTAGTTTATTATTTAGTTGTATGAGGTTTTTTGTTGAAGATGTTTATAAAGAATTTGAAGAGATAGTCAAGATAAGTCTTGATCAAGAATTTTATGTAGCAATTTCAAACAAAAAAATGTTAGTTATAAGTGTGTGTTTTTGTTTTCAAAAGAAAACACAGGTATCTCACCACTAACAATGTACTAAAATATTTTAAAGTTTTGCTCAATTTGATATTTCATATATATCATAATATTTAGAGTCTATATTTCTAAAGAGTTTCACAGAGGCAAAATAATAATGGTGGCAGTTTCACTAAATGTGACCAGAATTTTTCCAAATAATTTCAGTTAATTTTAATGTCACATGTATATATTATTTATTTTTTTATGGTTCCCAGCCTCTGAAATGGGTAAATAACTCATAATTCATGATTTTTTACATTCACTATAATGGTTGTTTTTAACTATCAATGTGACACAGATTAGATCACTTTGGAAGAGTCTTTAAAAGAAGAGTACAGTAATAATAAGAAAAATGTACAAACAACATAGAGATGAGAAATAGACAGAGAGCCTGGATCCCATTCAACATAGAGGGATATTCTCTCAGCCTAGACACAAGGGAGAGCCTAGTCCCTACTCCAAATGATGTGACAGACTTTAAAGATTCCCCCATCAAAGGCTTCACTGTCCCTGGGGAGCAGAAAGGTGGATGGGTTAGGGAGTCAATGGGGGGCTGGGGAGAAAGTGAGGGAGAGGGAACTGGGGTTGACATGTAAAACAGGATTGTTTCTAATTTAAATTAAAGAAATAATTATTTTAAATGCCTTTATAAGATCATGTTGTAGTGATGGGAGATGTTATTCTGTAAATATGTTTCTCATACTGGTTAATAAATAAAGCACTGTGGCCAATGAGAAAGCAAAATAGGCGAAGCTAGGAGACTAGGAGAAAAGAGGAAGTAGTTAGGAGGCATCAGCATGTAGAGCCTAGAGGAAGCAAGTTGCCGGCCTGCCGTGCTCAGATAAGATGACCACGTGGAAATACTTAGATAAGTAGAAATGGGTTAATAATTAAGACAGAGCTAGCCCATAAACAATAATAGTAACTGGCCAACAGGATTTGTATCAAATACAGAGTCTCTGCGTGTTATTTGGGGCTCGCGTGGCAGCGGAACCGGGTGGCCGGCGGGGAGGAACAAAATGTGGGTCAGGCGGCCGGTGGGAAAAATCTTCCTGTAACACTGTAGGAAAACCTGTAGAGCAATTTCTTACTTAATTGTTAATGAGGGAGGGCCCAGTTCCTTGTGGCTGATACTACCCTGTGCTTGTTGTCCTGGGTACTATAAGAAAACACCCTGAGAAAGCCATGGAGAGTAAGTCAATAAGCAACACCTTTCCACAACCTCTGCATCAGGTCCTGCCTCTGAGTTCCTGTCCTGACTTCCTTCAATGATGAACTACAATGTGGAAATATAACCAAATAAACTCTTTCCTCCCCAAGTTGTTTCTGATTATGACCACGGTGTTTCATCATAGCAATAATACTCTAAATAAGACATAGAAAAAGAGATCTGAAAGATCTCAAAGAAAATAACATTTAGCCTTTGATGGTAGACTTCAGGAAGGGAAACTATTCCTGCAATCCTTGTACTTTTCAGGATACATGATATAACAAACTAGGAAGTGGACTTTCTGTTACCACTGACAGTTCAGATGGCTTCAGCTAGAGCTGGCATCTTGATTCAAACCCCATCAGACATCTGAGTGAGTTTAACTCATCCAATTATCCCTGACACAGAAAATGCATGGAACAATATGTTAATTATTGCTACTACATTTAAGGGATAAGAACGTGTTACATAAGAATAGACAGTGGCATCAATTGATTATGTCACTATTACAATATTATAGTGCCTTGACTATTGTTATATTAGCAATAACTGCACATAGGTTGAATTACAAATTTTAAAATGAGCCATGTGATAATCAGTAGTCATCACTAACTTGACTGGATGTAGAATTATCAAGGAGATGGGTATACATGTGAAGAATTATCTTGGTGACTTTTATTAATACACAGAGACTCACCTAAATTTTTATTTTGGGGCCATATATTCTCCAAGCAGAGGATCCTGAACTATAAAATCGAGAGTAAGTTTCCACTACCATCCTTACATTCCTCTCTTCAGATTGAGGAAGTAATGTGAGCTATAAGCTCTCGTTGCTTTGACTTTCCTTCCATGGTTGACCATACCTTGAATTGTCAACTAAAATCAACCATTCCTTTTTGGAATTGTTTTTGTCTAAGTATGCTATCACAGTAACAGGAAACTAAGTGTTGTGGGATATTTGTACACAGTGTGACAGTGAATTGCTGTGATTGCTATAATAATAAGCTGAACAACGAATAGCTAGGTAGGACATATAGGCAGAACTTCTGGGCAAAGAGAGATCTCTGGGCAGAAGAAGGAAGAACACCAGCCAGATTCAGGGGAAGCAGCATGGGCAGTATGGCAAGATGAGATAGCAAGCCATGCAACAGAATAGAGATTAAAATATATTTTAAGTTATAAGCGCTAGTGGAACAAGCCTAAACTAAGATTAAGCTTTCATAACAATAAACCTCAAAATTGTCATTTGTGAGCTGGCAGCTCAAAGAGAAATTCAAACTACAACCAAGGCAAAGCATAATTGGTAAACAAGAAAAATGCTCAGGGAAGTCAGTTTTCGTTATTGGTCTTAGAGTGAGCTGAAGTCCTAGGTGTCCAACATGAACATTGAAAGATTTTATTTGGCATGATCTTCTAACACTATTGCCCCAAATTTTAAATTACTACATCACAGTGGTGTATTGCATGTATTTACTACAAATAATTATACTTTAATAACTTTTTTATTGGCTTTCTCTCTTTGATATCCTCAAACACTAGTAACAAAGTTTTGAGGACATCATAGGTTTTCAATTCTTTCTTTTCATTTACATATTAAAATATTTATTTTTATTTATATATGTATACATGTATTTGTGTGTGTGTGTGTGTGTGTGTGTGTGAACCTGTGAAAGAGCGGCAAGTGCTCTTACCCACCATACAGTCCTGAATTCAAAGAAAAATAATCATGTACATTATATATGTACATATTAGTGTGTATTAGTGATTCTCCACCAGTAATACATAATTTTGAATACATATAATCTGTTAAATGGAGCATACTATAAAAACTGAACTCTAATGAGTAACACTATTTGCTAGGCAACCATTTCTAATTTAATTATCAGAGTGAATTCATGGTCAACCAAGTTCTTTGGATTAAAACTCTGGATGTGATAAAGTCTGCGCTCCTTCCTCCAGGCACAGCTCTGGAAAGCATAGAGTGAGATTAAGAACTGAGGCAGACCTGTTGGATTCTGAGCTTGGGTTCTCTAAGCATTGCAGTTTTAGCGTATTAGCCTCCATTCCATTATTAATGACTCGATCTACAAAGAGATTTGATTTTTCACTACTTTTGGATATTTTAAAAGTAAAACAATATATCTATAAAGAGTTTTCCAAATTGTCTGGAATGTTTCTCACTAATTAAAGTAGAATTTTGAGGCTTTAAGTTAGAAGTGCTTCCATCATTAATCATAAGAATATAATTAAAGATGCAAATGAATTAAATATTTCTACTACTAATTATCTGAGGGGAGGGGACTTAATACTGTTGCAGGAAGTGTGCATGGGCACATGAGTTGTTTGCAGGAGAAAAGGCCTGCACAGATGGGTCCCCACCTGCAAGTGGTATATAATTCATGTATATTTCAGGGAAAAGTCTGATGCTGGGCTATAAATATGGAAAATAAACTGTTGAAATTGCTTTGTTCATTTTGTTCCAAAGAGTTAGTGCAAAGGAAAATTAATACACAAAACTTATAGTGAGCACATTCTGTTCAAAACTAAATTAATTTCAAAGCCCTTAATTCAGTTTTTAAAAGTGAAACCACTCCAGTAACTCAATTTATGTGTAACTTACTTTTTTTTCAACTCAATTTAAACTTAATCATATTATATTTAAAATGCTGGAAAACAGGCTGTTCTTAATAGATGGGAAGCACCTATTCACAAGTTTACAAATATGTGTATTTTACAGTTGGTTATAACAGATCTACAGTAAAATTCACAATTTAATTATTGTCTATAAGTTGCATATTGATGAGGTTACCCTGGATGATGCACTTTCTTACTATATCATGTCCATCCGGGCACAGCCTTGGACTTTACAAAGGGTTATACTGATTTTAAACTCCCATTTTTTTTTTCTTCATTACATTTTGAGTCATGTTGGAGGTCTAGAGTACTGATTTTTTTCACTATGATTTTCAGCAAAAGATCATGAATTCACCAAGAGAGCTCATAGTTTGCAACATCACTGATTATTCTGTTATTCTTCCTTTATATGTTCCCTTCTTCTCAACTGTTGTTTGATCTCTGTTGCTGTGATAAACACCACAGTCAAAAGCAGTTTGAGGAGGAAAGGGTTTACTTCATCTTGCAAGGTAAATCTATTATCAAGAGAAGACAAAATAGAGAAATCCAAACCAAACCACAGAAGAATGCTGCTTATTTTCTTGCCTCCAGCATCATGTGCAGCCCCCCCAGAAATGGTACTTTCTAGAGTGGCCTGGGCCCTCCAATACTAATTAGCTAACAAGAAAACACCCCCAAAGACATACCTACAGACTAATCAAGTAGCATTCTTCACTTTAGGCCCCATATCTCAGATTGTATTAGGTTGACAACCAACACTGACCACCATATCATCCAAACAATCCCTGTTAATGTCACAGGTCACTGATTGTGATGGTCAAGTTTGATTGTGAACTTGATGGAATTTAGAGTGACATAGGAGGTACACTTCTGGAACTGTCTGTGACAGCATTTTCACAGATATTGAACTGAGAGGAGAAGGCCAAGCCTAAACCTTTTGCAGGCTGGGCACCCATAAAGAATAAACAGGAGAAAGTGAGTAGGACTTCTGCTTTCGTGTCTACTAATAATTACAGACATATATCATCAGGAACCTCAGGCTTTTACCAACATGAATTCCTCATCATGAATGGATGTATCTTCAAACTGTGAGCACAAATCAACTCTCTCTTCCTTAAATTGCTGTGTAGATGTTTTGCCACTGCAGTGGGAAAGATAACTAGTAGAGAATATTGAGAGATGTTGCTATGATAAAACTAAGATGTTTCATAAGCCTTTGGAACTAATTTATGAGAACATGGAAAAGCTTGACCTTAGGCTAGAGATGTTTTAGAATGCTGGCTATAAGCAGAACCCAATCAGCTCTTCTGGTTTGAATGTGGAAGAACAGACTATCAGGAGAAAGATAGACAATGGAGGCCAAGTTCAGATGTTTCCAAGGAGAACTTGGACTCCATAAAGAACTGGAAGCCACTTGTAAAATGGAAATAAGATAACACTTTAGAAAGAGAAGATCAAGTACTGAGTAGCAATTGCCTTTTATCCTATTTTAAAGGATGGCTATTTGAAGTCAGATTTTTGCCTCCCCAGTATACAGACAAAGAAATTGAAGCTCAACCACATCACAAAGCAAATGTAGAAATAAAATTTCAACTAAGCTCTGATGGACCCTACTAAGAGAAAGCTCTTATTGAAAAATATCAAACTCTGTGCTATTACTCTTGGGATTTCATTTGTGGTTTTAAAAAATGTACCTAAACATTTTTGTATGAGAACAATTTTTAAAATTATAATGTTCAAAGCCCTTGCCATTGTTAGATAGTATGAAAAGAATCATATAAATTCAGTTGGAAGTATATATTATGGTCTGAAATTTAATTTGAAAACAATCTATCCTTTATTTTAACTATCAATACCATATTCAAATACTCTTTTAGAACATTAAGCTGGCATTTCTATTACACAGTAGTTAAATCGCCATTTACCAGCAGAGTAACAGTTGCAGTGAAGGCAACCAACCAAGAAAATACACTTGTTCAAAACAGTTAACACAATTAGTCTGAAAATTAACTAAAAAGGGGCAATGAAATAAGAGAAAATAGTTTTGGAATAATCCATATTAAATTTCAACTTTCAATACAGAATGGAAAAAAAAAGACAATTAAAACTTGGATTCTGAAACCATTAATACATCATTTTTAAAACAACTTTTGATTACATTACAGGTTCAATGACTTTATATCCTTCAGGATTTGATCTGTGTTCTGTCTGTTTGAAGTTCAGGGAACTGGATGGATATTTTTCCTATTGGAAGACTGGTTTGTGTTTGCCAGTTTCCTGGCTTTTCTGAGAGCTGCTGGATTTGTATGCCAGGGATTTTGATGCTGATACCTAAGACCCCCTCAGTTCCCAAAAGAAATGCTTGGCTCAGGTTTTTATTTGCATAAAGCAGGAAATCAGTCCCATGAATGACAGAGGGAGATAAGGAAGAAAGAAAGGCTGCAGGGAAGGGAGATGCTCTGGGCTTTTGTGACAGACAATCCCAGGAATGCAATGGATTTGACTGGAAGTTCCATGGTACAGAGCAGAAGAGAAATAATGACATTTTCTCATCCTTTACACACATTGTGAGGTTTTATGCTGAAAGATGCAAATTTTTAGAAAATAAAGGAGTTTGGCAACAAATTCTCAATGCATTAACCAGGAGAGCTCTGGACTATCATATAGAAAGCTGCCTTTGACTGATGTACCAATCACACTTTACAAGGAACAGAACTTGCTAGTATCGCTTATCTAACTTATGCCTTTTAAAAACTCTATATAAGAATAATTACATAATTAAATGTTATGTTAGTATTCAAGTGATACAAAAAATGTTAGGAAACATCTTCCCATTGTCCCTTGCTTAGACATAAAGTCTTCTCCAGTTATCATTTTTCACTGTACCTTTTCAGATACTTCTTATAGGTTTGATTTTGTTTTATTGTTTTTGTTTTTTGTTTTGTTTTGTTTTGTTTTGTTTTCTGGTGTGTTCATTACTGAGGAACATTTCTGTTAAGGTTCTCAGAACAAAAAGCTGAGGTGCCTGTTTAGCATATCAAAGCTGACCTGGCTTCTAGGTTCTCCTAGCATCCCTTACTCTCTACCAGTTACAGGATTTGCCTGGCATCCCCCGCTCCCCCTGTCTTGCAGCCCAGGGACTGACTGGGCTATGCTTCCCCTCAGAGGCTCTTCCCCGTGTAATCCAAATATTTTGATTACCTGCTGCGTTTGTAACTTTAGCTTCCTTGCTGCTACAACTGTTTCTCCTTTCTCCTTTCTGTCTTCCTCTCCCCATTTCCCACATGACCTAGCTCAGTTTGGTCATGTCCACTCTGGACTCTCCCAGATGTCCCTGCCTCTGACTATGCTCTCCCTTTTATCTACAATAAGCTTTCTTTTCCACTATATCTAGGAGCAGCCATTTTTCCCCTCCTTTCCTTTTTACTTTTATTTATATGATCAACTTTTATTCAACTAACTGTCCCAAGTAGATTTGGCAGAAGCACATGTACAGGTACAACACTGTAGAAGCATTTATGTACATGTGCGTATGAGGCATGTCAATCTCAGGCGAAAGTCCTCACATGTCACCCATCCCGTTTGTTGAGACAGGTTCTTTTCATTGGCCTGGAGTTCTGCAAAGCTGCTTCAGGCCTCCTCTTATGTTCTTCAGTGCTGGGGTTATAAATATGTGCTACCATACCTATCTTTCATATTGAGTTCTGGGTATCAAATTTAGGTCCTTATGCCTGTCCCACAAGTAGTTTACCAAATGAACCATTTCCCCAGCCTCTCAAGTAGCTTTGGTGATTCTATTTTGTTCATTCTTGGCATGACTCAGTTAGATTAAACTTCTGAACCCAAACCAATTTTTATGTTGCGCTATTATAACAGAGATTATTGCATGGAAACAATCGTCTTTGTATATCTTCAGTTCTGAAATAAAGCTCCTTTGCAATGTGAAATAACACAGAGTATAATCTGGGTTATGCTGCTATAACATCTTTATCAAATCAGAGGTTTACAGAATGTACCAATAAACTATGGTCCATGGATTGAATATGTCAGCCATCTACTTTTATAAATAAGGTTTTACTGGAACATTGTCACGTACATTTGTTGTCTTTCTGTCAATGACTGGTTTTAATTTTAGAAGAGCTAATTCTATAGAATAGTTGAAGAACTATTATATACAGCCTATGAAGTCTGGAAAATTCTGCTTACATTTTTAATGTTCATTAATTACTCATATTTTATGACATTCTGGCTGGGAGATGATGTCCCCTGTGTCATTCAGCTCTCTAGGATGAATGATTTATCACTCTCAGATTGACAAGAATGATTTGCTAATAGGGTAGAAAACTGCTTTAAGAGATTGCACAAAGTTTTAAATTAATCCTTTCTACTTAGTTTTCAGTATGAAAGCAAACCATGTGTCTGTTTAAATGCAGGATGAGAGAAGTGCATAGTCTATAATGAACTAGAAATAGCAATGCTACATTCTGAAACAAATCTAGTTTCCAGTATTGAAGTACAAAGCACATCTTAACGTATCTTAACTTAGCAATTCAAACCTGGAAGATCACTATCAAAACATCCATATAAAGTCAGATTTGTGTTGTGGAATAATCTTTTTGTACATTCTGAATGTATGTCACTTGGATTGTTTTAATAACAAGCTGAATGGCCAATAGCGTGGCATAATTTTCAGGACAGAGAGAACATTGAGAAGAGAAAAGAATAGAGTAGGGGGGCACTCAGAGGAAGCAGCATGGGTAATTCAGAATAAAGGCAATAAAGTCATTGGGCAGAAAGTTAGTTAATAGAAATTAGTTAATTTAATATATAAAAGCCAGTTAGAAAAAAGCCTAGGATTTTGGCTGATCTTTTGTAATTAATAAGAGGTCTTCAACTGGTTAGTTAGGAACATGTCTTTAAATTATTTCATTTGTAAGAAATAATAATTGAAAGAAACTAAGAGCTGCAACTTTGCTCTTTAAGCATCAGAAACTGTGGCAATTTAATTATTTACCTGGTCACTTTTAGAAACTTGTGTCTCCCTCCTGTGGACTCTCGGTATATTGTCATTAAATTTTATTAAAGACAACTCATGCCTCATTTCAATAACACAGAATCAGTCAACATGTGAAAGGAAGAGGCTTGTCCTCTCTCTCCTTGTAACAGACTTGAGACTCCTCTACTGGGCAGCAAAGAACTTCATTGGTCAGGCAAGTCCCAGATCATTGTCTGTTCCATACTGCTGCTCCTCTGTCAGAGCCCAGGAAGAGTAATTTGTGTAATTGGCCACTCTCAATAGTCATTCTCAGCCCTGCTTCTCTTTAGAAATGTTTTACCTTGAAAATACCTCTTTGCCTGGCCTCTAATGGACCAGTATTTTCTCCCTTTCTTCTCTGACCCCAAAATATAACTTCCCTGCATCTTGTATTGATCCCTTTATGTAATCACATTACTAAGATGCGATTTGCCAAATTGCCATTATTATTAATAATAAATCCATTATTATTTTCTATTCTTGGTAACATGATTTACTCTAAGGCCCCCTCTGCAATCACTTGGAAAGTGACCCCTTTCCCGAGAGGCCACATCATCAAACTAGGATGTGTGGTTCAGTGCTTTGTGCTCTACTAGTTAGAAGATGGAATTGATATGAGCTCAGCTATTTCTCGCTTACGTCCTCATATCACAGACTTCTTTTTCCATGTCAGATAACAATGTACATGAAAAGCCTTTATTTGAAGATAAGGATATATCTCAGTGGGTAAAACACTGGCTACACAAATGTGAGTTTTTGAGTTTCAAAGCTCAGAACCCATGTAAAAAGCTACATGTAATGGTATGTGTCATTAGTCCAAGAACAGCGAGAATGGAGGTGGAGACCAGAAGCTCATAGGCCAGTAAGTATTTTCTACTCACTAGTAAACAAGAAACATTCTTCTCAAGCAACACTAGAGGTTGCATATGAGCTCACCTCACTTACTGAAGACTCTTTCCTGTCTCATTTCTTTGCAATGTCTCTAGGCTATGCTTCCTGACAGCAGTAGGTTTTACCATATATTTGCTTCAAAGTCAATGCTATTTGACTACTAACCACACATTTCAAGACACCCCGCAAGAATATACTCAGTTCTCCCACCCCATCTTGAGATCACTTCTTAGTCATATGTGGAATCATCAAGTTGATTTGAATAACTGTCTTTCATTTTCATTTTTGTACTTTTCCCTAGTCTCTTCACATGCCTGGGAACACTATCCTGATATTAACATTGATAATGTACTCCAAGGCTAATATTGGTATGTGGATTGCTCCCCTTTGTGTCAAAATAAACAGTCACCATGTATTCCCTCATCCTCAGACTCTATGGTCTTTGTCTTCTGTGGTCTGAGTCCCAGAAGGCTCTGTTGTATGATTGCAGTGACCCCACAATCCAGCCTTTCTGCTCCCATGGTTTTGCAAATGATGCACTATAGTGGGTGAAAGGTGGGGGAAGAGGTGGGGTGAGGAATTTCTTTCTCACTTCTTGTTGTAGGCTTTTTTCCTTCCTGACTTTGACTTGTTTCCTCCCTAGGTATAGCTTTTACAGCACACTCTACTATGTCTCCATCCCTCCATGAGTTTTAGCAACACTATTTTCTCCAGCTGGTTCCTTTCAGGCTAATGGGTTAACAGCTTCCTATGGTTGCTATTCTCTGCACCTTCACACTCCCTAGTAAGTTGCCCTGAAACCATCTCCTCTCAGTGAGTAGTCCCTTTAATAAGGATCCTGGAACTATCTGAATTGGATTCTGTCCCCTGCTGACAACCTTGCTGAAATGAAGGGGTGACATGATCCACTTAGCACTCCCTAAAGGCAATTTGATCTTGCATTTCTGACTTGGCCTACTGTGTACTGCATTCCAGTTTTTGTATGTGTGTATGCTCTTCTTTTTGGCTGTGGGTAAGCTCTGCATGAATATTTACTTTTGGATCTTCCAGAGAATCAGTATACAACTTGGATTATGTACAGGTTCAACAAATGCCTGTGAGTTTCAGTGTACTAAACAGCAATAAACTATGTCAAAGAGTACAGAATACAGTAGCAGAGCAAAGGAGGGATACTAAGCTAAATTTTCTGGATAAAGGCTCATGTTGGAAAGAAACACAGCCTCTAAGAGGTGACTGTATACATATTCTCTCATCACCTTGTTTCTGCTTCTGCCTTGTATACGTAAAAAACCTCTTCTTTCCCTCCATGTTTTTTCATTGGTATCTACCTCTGCAGTATCACTTTAAGTAAGAAAGTTATGAAAGCTGTTTATTGTTATTTCTAAAAAAAAATCATGAATAATATTCGAAACTTTAAATGCTGGTATGTCTGGTGTTTCACTAAGGAAAATAAAGATAAATCCCTTTCATGTTTTGTTTATACGTGTTTCCTAACAGCAGTCTCATAATCCAAGATTAGAGGGCCTAGAGAAGAAAAATAAACAGTGGACTAAGGAGAGATTGGTTAGTATTTAATAATAATTGGCTTTGAAAAATATCATAGTTCAGTTCTCAGGATACATGCTGGCAAGTCACAACAATCTGAAACTTGACATCCAGGGGATCTCAAACCCTCTTCTGGACAATGAGATGTTCACATATGTGAGTACACACATGCACACACAGAGAGAGAGAGAGAGAGAGAGAGAGAGAGAGAGAGAGAGAGAGAGAGAGAGAGAGAGACAGAGAGAGAGAAGCATATATTGGTATATACAGACATTAATAAAAACAGAATATATTTAAAAAAAACAGAAAAATAAACAAACCTAATACCAACAAAACTTTTCTACCACTACCCCTCCATGAAGTAGCACTTTTGTATTGTATTTGTTTGTTTTCCTATTTCTAATGATTTTATTTATTATTTATTTAGGTTTTTTTTGCCATAAAACTAAGGAAGGCATAGCAGAGGCAAGATAGCTAAAGAATAAAACTTCTTCAGAGAAAGAACTTTCTAACATAGAATCCTCTGTCTTCATTTTCATTGCAATTTCAAAGTAGTTAAGGAAACAGACTATTTCTAGCATCAAGTAAGCTAACAGGATGCTCCTATTGAGTACAAAAAAGTAAGCAGCCTCCTTAGACACAAGCCTGCAGGCATAAAGGACAAGCTCCAATTCTGAAAGGAAATATAGAAGCAACTGTAACATGCTGTGTTCTTGAAAGTAAGAAAGAAAGAGAAAGCCATGACACAGATGAAAAGAGGCAATGCTGTCCTCATTTCTAAGAATTCGGCTAACATACCAGGAAGTGATACACCAGAAAGAGGGAGAGAGCATTCTCTCTTCTTCACTAGATACTGAACTGTCACTTCATGGTTCCGAAAGAAACTTCAGCACTTTCATGGTCAGGTTGTACTGATACTGTGTGCCAAGTGAATTATCAATAAAGACACTGTATCCTTCTACCCAACTATGTCACTTTGCTCAAGTCATGCAACTCTTTGTCAAATTTAAGGTTTGGATTTGGCTTCTTTTATATACCTTTAGCCAAGCCTTCCTCTTGCTTGTAAAACCTTTGCTTAGAGTCAGATTATGTGTTTTTACTTAGGTAACTCACAAGCTGTATCACCAGGGGTAAGATCTGGAAAAAGGGAAATGCGATATGGGACTAGAAAATAAGTCTAATATGAGAGTAGATTTTTCATCTTACTGTGATAGCTGTAAGCCTTGCAGTTTTAAAGATGAGTAAAGATTACAATGCTGGCACTCACCTTTGTTGTGCAACCTAAACACTTATCCTTTCACAATGACTACATTGCTCATTTCCAAGAGGTTCAGAACCTTAAAAATTCCAGATATCTTACATCTATATTATCTAAAAAACATTAACCAAAACATCAAACAGTAGAAAGAAACTAAATTTCTTTTGTAATGATTTTCATCCTTTATTTGAATACAAAAATACCTTCAGATGAAATCTCCTAGTATTACTTTAAATTCAGGGTATGAAAGAGACTTCTCAAGTGACATTGAGAAACATGGTGTAATCTCTCTGTTTTTCTCTTTTGGAAAGCTTTACACTATACCTCCATTTTGAAGGGTTAAAGAAATTCAATCCAAATATAACTGATTGCATCAAGACAACCATTAGAGAAAAATGATAGGCAATCAGGAGCTTGGTGTGTTTTCATATCTGTTAATATCTCCAGAATGAACTTGGTCTTTTGAGATACACTGCTGTTTGATCATTGGCTTTCATGGCTTATGAATAAATCTACTTTTTGTATGTGTGGAGAGAATGAAGCCAATGATCTTTAGATATTTGATTCAGATATAAACATAAAAAATATATATAGTTTGTAATTTACATTCCAAATGAAAATTTTAGCACAACATGAATGTGGGTATTTGGGACATTTGCAAGTGAAAAATATATTTTACAACCTTAATCTCTATTGATATCAAGTGAAATGGACAAAGTTATATAGAATAACATGACATTTTAGTACAGGAGAAAACAAATGACAAACCTATTTCATAGCATGTACCTGGGATATTGAGCAAAAGTTCTGACTCCCTCAAGTATAATATTGGTAATTAGAAAGACAATCTCAAGATAGGTGACGATGAGACTCAGTATCATGATAAGCACAGTGGTTTAGAAAAGATAATTGTTTAAGTGATGAAAAGTAAGTCTGATACCCATTAAGTCACAAAGATCCAGCATTAAGTACTAAAAGGCCATACCATGATAAGCTGTAAAAGGAAAAGAGACTCAGCTACCCTAGATGCAAGACAGATTCTAAGCCCCTGCAGAGAGTTATAACCATAGCGTAAGGTTGCATATATATTATGGCTTCCAGTCTTATAGTTTTGTGAGATTCCTATGTGTCTCTTCATCACATGTGTTTCTCCTGCATTTGCTTTGGCCATTTTCCTTCTGTTTGTTTTGCCCCCACTTGTCTTCGTTTTATATCTTATTATTATTTTCTAGATACCTATTTATTTTCTAAAGAGAGACAGAAATTGTATTGATTTGTATGGGAAAGGAGATGGGAAAGATCTCAGAGGAGTTGGTGGGCGTCATTAGAATATATTACATGAAATAATCTATTTTCAATAAAAGAATAGAGAATGTCAAAAAGGCAGTCACAATATGAAAAAGGTGATGTTTGACTCTTCATTCCACTGCTCCACCAGATCACAATCAGGTTTCTACAGGTCAAAACCCTAGCCACCTCCATGATGTCTAAATTTCTCAGGACTCAGTATTTAATTATCATCATGATGACTATATATTCTACTCATCATGTACAAACCACTGCTACTTTTAAATATGCTAATATAATCTTTTCCATTTCCTGTCAACATCTCTGTTGCTTTGTCATTACTCTTGGAAACCAACAGGCTTTGAGAAACTAGTATGACCAAGTTGGAACTAATCCTTGAATTTCAATTCCTGCAGCTCACTTTCTTGCCCCTCTTGAATGCCCCCAGCTCACTCTTGACTAGACTTTTGCTCTTGCTCTTCTCTGCACCAGGAAACTATTTCATGACCTCATGTGTATCTCAAATCACCTGGCTCCCTGCACAGAAACAGAAGTCTCTTCAGACTCCCTTGTTTAGTATTATATTGATGATTTGTGAAACTCCACTGTCATCTCAACAACACTAAAAACTATTTTTATTTAATGTTTAGTTGTCATTAGTGCTCTCATGAAGAAAGTCACACTGCTCTTAGAATGTACAGTGGCCCCTAATACCCAGTAAGTGCTTAAAAAACACTCCTTGGAAAGACAGAATGGAGGCAAGTAAAGGAGAAAGGGAATCAGAAAGAGAGACAAAAAGGGAAAACAAACTGAAAAGAAATCAAAAAAGAAAAGAATCAGGATAAAATTGTACAAAAAGCACACCATTATTGCCCTCATTCAAATCATTTAAGAGCAAATAACAAAAGGCAGATGCTATATTGGTAACTGGAGGTATGAAGATGGAGGATGAAGTAATATCAGTTAAAACATCCCATTCTCTGATGGAGGAATGACAGTTGAAATAAAAGTCTTTGGTCTAGGGAAATGATTCAGGAGTTAAGAGCACTGGAAGCTCTTATGAAACCCTGGTTTCAGTTCTGAGCACCCAGTTGGTGGCTATCAACTATCTTTAATTGCAGATCCATACAATAGGATGCTTTCTTCCAGCAATTGTTCATGTTCTATCAAATAGTAGAATTCTTTCTGTCTCCCCAGAATGCTAATTACTGTGCACCAATGGAAAGGAAACTGACCTTTTATCTGAAAATCTAAACTCACTCTTAGGTTCTTCCCCATATCAGCCATATGTTATTAAGCAAGCCAATTCATTCCTCCGAGCTTCCTCCATTTCTTCAATCATAACATGGTATTCATGGGGGCACAACTATTAATAAAATTATGCTGGTAGAAACAGTCTGATAATCACATACTGAGAATGTGATGGTCAAAAAATATTGGGATTTTATGCCTTGGCCATAGCAGAGTCCAAGTCTTTATTCTCTGTCTGAGATTAAGAAAGTCTAAGGAATAGGATGGACTGATTTTCCATAGTGTCTAAATATAAGTACGAATTGGGCATACTATGTCCCTTTCAAATAACAATCTAATTTGGTAGCCACATCACTAACTCCCAATGTGAATATGTATTAACAGTCTAATACCCTAACTTTCCTATGCCTCATGTACTGACACACTGACTTTATATCATTGGGTTATATTTATATATACAAAAGGTGGTCTGCCAATTTACCTCCACAAAAGGCATGGAAAGACACAGACTGACTACAATATCTATTCAAAGTCTTCCCTTGCTATATGATACACTGTTGCAGATTCTTTTAAATTTGTTGTGAGGTGGAAAAACATTCATGGAAGAAAATACTTTATTTCTACAACATTGATATGGTATACTTTGTCATATCTATATTTCTATGTTTATGGAACATTAATTACCCATTAGTCCAGTAAATATTGATGTATTTAATCATGCAATGAAATTCATGCAATCATACTTAAAGATTGTTACTGTAAGAGATTATTTTTCCAGTATGTTAGGGGATACAAATAATTCGGAAGGATTACCAATTAAATATACACTAGTTGCTTTGATGAAGTAGTAAGCCTTGTGTGAATGGAGAGTCCCAACTCTTTTGCTCTCTGTTGGTTGTTATACAATTGATGCAAATTTGAAAAACCATGAGAAGAACAACAGCTTCCTACATTCACAAATCTCATGCATTTAACCTTCTCAATCACAAGAACCTACTTCTAACTACAAATTGACATGCCAATGAAACAATACCTTTTGTCAATAAATACTGGGGAATAATTGGAGTAAATATCAGTAAAGAATCCCCCCAAAGACCTCCGGGATCAAGTTAGCATAGGAAATAGATAGTTTTAGGTAGTGGCACTTGAAGTCGTTCCTTCTAGTTGGCTGAGGCAAGGTAGAGGTGAAGAACTAGTATGCCTCCATTTTATGCTTTAAACTCATTCTGCAGTTAAAAAAAGAACAAACTACTAGATTCACTCTTGTTTATGATTAAATCTGTTTTCAAGAATTGGGCTATGTTCCACCTATAAAGTTAACTACAAATGGTTCTGTCCTGCCTGTTCCAAAAAATAAAAACCATGCCTTTGTTTGGGAAGATTTTTATGACCATGTTGTTATGATTAACTTGTTATGATCACCTTACAATCATGCCTTTGTTTCAGGAAGTTGTTATGACCAAATTGTTATTTGTATGTTCTACAATTGTTTGCCAAATCTACCAGTTGGGAACCTCATACTCCTAAACTATAAAAATTGTCATTGTTCCCCTTGTCCAATGCTGATCTTTTGAACCTTGCCTTAAAGAGAGACATATACAAAACAACAACAACAAAAACAAAACCAAAACAACAACAAAACAACTTGCTGGCTTGCTTTAATGGCATGATGATTTGGATAAGTGGTCCTACTTCTTACCCCTGAGGGATTAACATGCAGAATACTTGGTCAAAAAAAAAATCATGGTCGTTAAATGGGATGGGTTTCTATGAACCCATGTACACAAAAGACTAGAAATGAACAAAAAGAAAAAATACTCAAGGGTCATCTGAGGGTAAATTTTTAGAAGGCATGCTTGTAGTGTACTGGCAAAACAGGAACTTCACCTTAGGTCATGTGGGAGAACCTAGCTGGACCTGCTCTAGATCTTCCTTCCTTAAGGAGTTGCTTTTGTAGTACTGTAAGGAACTATTTAAGCTGTGAAGGCAAAGAAACAATTAGTCCTACCCAGCTGTAATCTCTGCAAACAATAATGACCAGGATGGCAAGATATATCAAAAGACATAACAATAGGATTCATATCCTGGGACTACCCAACAGCTATTTAATTGTACTTAAAGTCGTCTTAGTAAGTGGTAATTTGTATATGATACTGTCAACCTAATCACTATCAAAAACAGGAGAGGCCATGTACCCAAAATGAGCACCTCTTATTATCACTTTACTAAACTGGTATATTTTATAACTGAATTCTAAGTGTTCATTTTAATATCCATGGACAAGTGAAGCTCTCACCCTTCATAGATAAAGGTCTTTTTACCACGGATGAAGATAATGACAGAAAGTCACAACTGATCAAAACACAAAGGACAAGTGATTGTTGAATAGCCAACACAAATTGATGTATCTAGAATGCATTCCTTATATTTAAGGCTCAAGGATAATCTAGGAAGAACGAACAGAAAACATTAAGAACCAGAGAGGAACAGGACAGCACATCTGCTTCAACATTGTGTATATGACAGGAAGGTTGGACCCAGGAAATTTCAACAATGTGGTTGCCTAAGAAGACCAAAAATTAGCACTACCAATAGCCAACATTGACAGGAATACTTTCACAAGGATTCACCCTAAGACAAAAATCTCTATGTATGTAATTAACATTACAAAAGTTACTCAGTCATCTCCAGGAATGAGCCCTGGTAGGTTAGCCAATCCTACAAAGATTAACTCTAAATGCACACAGGCAATACTAAACGATCTCAGCTGGTTATAGTTATATAGTGTGTGTGTGTGTCAATAATCAATAAGAGCTTATGATTTTGAGAAATAGAAGAATTAGAGGGATGAGAAGGAGGGGGAAATAATGTAAATATAGTATTCACATTAAATTCTCAAAAATATGTTTAAGGTTAAAAAAAGGATACTTTTATGTATATACAAATCATGACAAGTAATAACCAGATGTGCAGTAGATATATAGTTTAGGATACCAATTAGGTATTCTTTATGACCTTTAAAAGTCACCTTTCTAAAAACATTAAGAGGAGGGATTCTATTTCGTCCTACCCAACCCCTGAAATTTTCTTAGAACAGAGATCCTGGAACTTATCCCCCATGGGCTAAAGACAGGTCCTGCTTTATTCACCCCCAACATGGGAAAAATCTTACCTGACTTCTATTAAGTATTTGTCATATTTGTCACCCACTCTCATTGCTCCCTCTTCAGTAATTATTTTGGCAAGCTTTTATACCCAACATTCTCAAATCTTTAATATCTTACAGGGATATGTGTGGCCTTTTTAAAATAAAATGTTTAATTTAAATTTGAAACAAACTTGTTTTACATGTCAAACTTGGTTCTCACATCCTCTAATCCTTCCTTGTTCCCCACAACAACCCCCATCCCATTCCCTTTTTGCTCCCCAGGGAGTATGAGGCCTTCCATAGGGAGCTTTCAAAGTCTGTTATATCATTTGGAACAGGGCCCAGGCCCTCCCCCATGTGTCTAGGCTGAGGGAGTATTCCTCTATGTGAAATGGGTTCCCAAAGTTCATTCGTATACTAGGGATAAATACTGACCCACTACCAGAGGCCCCATATACTGCCCAATCCTCTCAACTAACACCATCTAAGCAATAGTGGAGAGGCTACCTTAAATACCCTTCCTCAGTAATGAGATTGATGACTACCGTATATGTCATCCTAGAGCCTTCATCTTGTAGCTGATGGAAGTAGAAGCAGACACTCACAGCTAAACCCTGAGACAAACTCCTGGAATCCAGTTGCAGACAGGGAGGAGTGATGATCAAAGACATCAAGACCAGGTTAGAGAAACTCTCACAAACTGCTGACCTGAACAAAGGGGAACTCATGAACTCCAGTTTGATAGCTGGGAAATGAGCATGGGACCAACCGAGATCCCCTGAATGTGTGGCTTTTTTATTGGTTTGTGACAATATTTCAATTCTCCAACTATTTTGAATGTCTTCATTATTTTATCCTGGGTATGAGTATATAAATAAACAAAATGCAACATCTCAAGTAAAAACAGAGAAGCATTTGATCAGTACAGTTTACTCCATCTTTTTTTTTTTTTTTTTTTTTTTTGTATAGTTAAGGTGAGCAAGGCTATTCCCTAGCCTTTGCTGTAGAATAGAAACATGAAAATTCATGTATATTTAAAACCCTCTTTGTGTGTATTCTTATTTTTCAGAACATCTGAGACATAGAAACAATCCAATTTTCTTTTCTGGCTGAGATAATTAAGCAATAACAAATAATGAGGTGTCTTTTGTCTCCATAGACCAAAGCTATCAGGACGGAGAAGTCAGAAGTTGCTAATCAACAATTTGGTGGGAAGTGTCTGATCATCAAATATTAAAACAAGGAAGCATGCTTTAAGTTACCATACTTGTTCTGTACAATGATTCTGGTGGTATTTTTCTGGCACCAGAAGTGTATTATGAATTATAGAGTTTTACACCAAAGAAAATTTCAGAAGTAAAGTTAGAAAAATATTTGCAAGTATATCAGAGTTGGTCTTTGTATTCTACATACTTCTCCCCACTGGCTTCTTTGAAGTCCCTATCCTGACATTAATGTACAATGTCAATGCATCTAAGCAGCTCTGCCCCTTAATAAAAGCACTGAACTTCAGTACAATCAACTTGATGGTGGTCCTGTAGTAAGAGAATAACTTGGTAATGAGAGGACTCACCTCCATAAATAGAATGATGTCAGGTAATTATAACACATTATACATTTTCCAAGGGGCAACAGACAAACCACTACTATCCTCTGTATGTAGAGACAAAGGCATGTGGGGGGCCTCACTTAAAAATTTTAGATAGGGATGGCGGAATTCTTTTATCCTATTTGAAGTTTACGGTTCAACTTCAATTACTATAGAAAATATAGCCATAGCAAAGACAGCTCAGAAGTGGTGAATTATAAAAAATGTCTAAATTTATACCACACATATAACTTATTTTTCTTTAGAAGAACATGTGAAATAGACGAATCAAACTTTTATAACTTACATATGAATAAATGCCACTCAGAATTGAGTCTGATCTCATCACCCACCATGGTCTTGTTAAAACTTTATCTACACCCTGTTCATTATTCTTAAGTACTGTTTGGTAGAAATTCTATTTTCAATTTTTCATTCATTTCATCTAGTTTTGTTCAATTACAAAGCAACTCAAGGTTTAGTTTCTCAAAAGTATCCACTGAGTATAAAAATACCCATTTTTAATGTAGCACTTTGTAATTTTAATAGGTTTACCGGTTCATACTGGATGGATCATGGGGGAAGTATCAAACGATGTTCTAGAAATTGCTTCCAGCCTGCCTAATGTGAGATCTGGTGAATTTTTAGAAACACTTGAATCAATTAGTATATTACTTTGAATAATTTTACTTAGATAAACTTAGTGTACACTTCTGCTAATCTATGGAAAACATTTTCCAAAAAATGCAATAAGTATATGGGAAGTATTTGATCCATTCTTTACTTCTCAGATGTTCTTAGCCTAAGTGAGATTCTAAAAATGGAGACATTCCCTAAAAGTTTCTAACTAAAGTAAGAAGGGTTACAGAAGAATGATACAATGTTCATATGTGCTCTCTATGTGGCCTACTTTTCATCTTCTCTTACTATAAAGAATGAATGAAGCTTTCTGGAGTTCTTGGAAACCTGCCTTGCCAGTTTGGAAGAATAATGTCAATTAAATGCATAGCAGACACATGAACTCTTGGTTAATGCTTCTACTTATTAACAAAGTCTTGCCAGTTATTTTTCAATATGGGAAAATGTTCTAAGAGGTCTTTTAATTTCTTGTCATGCTACTATGTATTTCTGTAATGGAATCAATTTAGATAAGTTACCCTGTCCCCACATAGAGGAAAGCTGGAAAAGGGTTCTCATTTTGCAGTATAATTTTGTCTAACCCAGAATTCATTTGATTAAATAACTTCTCTGTTGATAGAAAATCTTTCCAGAAAAGAATGAAGATCTCTGCCCAATCAGTGCCCAAAGTCATTTTGGGAACAAATGAGTAGGAAGAACTGCAAAAATAATTCACCCTGGTCCTACCATATTAATTTCTAATTGCAGCAGACATTACAACATGCACACGTGCACACATGTACACACACACACACACACACACACACACACACACACACACACACCAAATTCATTTTCTTCTAGTTCTGAGTACAGGAGACCTCAAATAATGACAGTGCTCAAAACTATCCAAAGTTTCTGAAAGTTGCTTCCTAGATTTTCACTGGTTTATCTGGCCCAAGGAGTTCCTTGGACTCCATCTCTACACCAGTCTTCTCACGAGCTTCTTTTCTCTGTGTATTTCCATCAGTGTCTGTCTTGATAGAAGACTCATGGGATTTAGTGTCTCCTGAGATAACTCATGATGATCCTTAACTAAGTTTGGAACAACCCCTTTCATTGTAGTGAAAAATAAGTGAATTATCACATAGTGTAAATGTTAGACAATGGACATCTCTTGGGGTTGGGACATTTAGTATATTATGCTTGCTCACCTGGGGCCTAGTAAAGAAATTCTGATGTGCTTATTAATATTAAATAAAGATAGGGATTTAATTTCCATTTACAATTTTCTAAAAATGTGGTTTTTTCCTCTCTCAGAAGGATTCCAGCAGTGACTAAAATACCCTCATATAGGACTAGTGGGACTCCCAAACAAAACCAAAAAAAACCAAACAAACAAACAAAACAGCATCTTGGGGGTTGAAAAGATGACTTAGCATCTAAGAGCACTTGCTTCTCTTACAAAAGTCTGAGGTTCTAGTCCCAGCATCCACATAGTGGTTCCCTACTAAATGTAATCTCAGTTCCAGGTGACCTAATTCCTCCTTCTGGTCACCACAGACACTAAGTGTACATGGTCTTTTACAGAAAGATTTAAAGTATACATAAAATAAAAACAAATCATAAAAATATTTAAGAAACCATTCTCTTGAATCACCAAATTTGGGTATAAGCCTAGTACTTGGTCACACACACTATTATTAGTACCCCTTTCTCATTGTCTACCTGTTGACCTATTTTTGAAAAAAAAAATCTACTAAATACATGCTGCATATTCCTTTTCCTTTGAGGGAAGAAAGCTTGGTTTGATTAAAAGTCACATTTCTGGTTGATAGTTTGGATTACTTGTTCATCACATTTAGTGAATGTGGTAGCTACCCTCTATCTCACCACCAAGTCTAGTTTGAGTTATTTTATCCTTTTGTGATTCTAGAAACAGAGAAAACTTGAGGGAGGAGGTGCAGTAATGCATTATGAATCAGAGTACCTCCAGGACCTACTTCGATCATTTATCTGATAGAAAATCAGATAAATGTCAGCCATTACACATGTGTCAGTACAAGCCAGAGAGTGAGGATAAGATGCAGGTGAGCTATTATTTCTAATAAAGTCACTTCAGCCTTCCTTGCAAGCCTGTGATGCTAAAGAGGCAAAAGGTAGCAGCTGCAACTCAATTCCTTGTAGCTTGTTTTTACCTCCGTTTATTCCTTATGGTTCATACATACTCCCACTTCACAGAGGAAAAAATTAAGGGTCAGATTACTTTAAGATTCTCAACAGGTAAACCAAAAAAAAAAAAAAAAAAAAAAAAAAGAAAAAGAAAAAGACAGAAAAAAAGAAAAGAAAACTCAAGCTGAAATGCTCAGCTCATCATTTGGTTCTAATTTAAACTCAAAATATTTTAAACATATAGCACTGTGTGGCAGATGCATTAATGTCCCTCTGGCATTCCCCTTTAAGAGGTGACTTGTGGCCCAGCTGTGAGAAATATGGTTTGCTAAAGGCTTTAACTGTAGACCCCTTTAACTGTAGAAGGGGCCCCTTTAGCTTTTATGTTCAGACCATGTTGTTTGGGCAATCAGTGGTTATAGAAGACGAGTCATGTCTCTCTATAACATGGTGACTCCTTTGCCCCAGATTTCTTTGTTGTCCTGGCAAACACTGTCACACTATTCTCCTTTAACATCATTTTGCTTTTGTAGCCCCTTTCCCAACCAATGTTTTATAGATAAGCATCATTTCAGCTTTTACTTCCCAAGGGAATGCAAACCTGTATGAAATGATAACCAAACACTACAAGGAATAATATTGGATGAAAGCAAGAGAAGGGCCATCTTCACAAATCACAAATCACAGTGCATTTTTTGGATGCCCAGCAAGAGTGAATGATTATTTCCTCACTTCTATCTTCTGCTTTCTAACAAAGGCTATGAGTTATGGAGAATCAGAACTCTTTCAAATGGTAAATTCCAGGGTTGTAGAGGTTTGAGCATGGGCCCATGTGCTCAAAATCAAATTGAGAGAAAAACCACAGGGGTCTGCCATGTAATCTGAATGCCTTATTGTCCTGTCACACCAGGCATATGCACTTTAAAAGTAATAAATAGTACTCCAATTTCTGACATCATTGCAGTGAGAAATACCACTTAATATATTGAACATATCTTTCAGAAATTTTCACTGATGCTTCAGACTGCCTTGGTACATGCGTCAGTGAAATGATTGCAGATAGACATGCAGCTATCTCAACTGTGAAACAGAAATAGCAATGGTAATGTCTCCCTGTTGGTTTGTGTGAGAATTAAATGAGATAACACATTATACAAAGCTCAGTATGGGGCATAGATGGCTCAGTTGGTAAAGTGATTGCTGAATAAAAAAAAAGACAACCTGAGATTGGATTCTCAACACCCATGTAAAAAGCCAGGCACAGTGGTGTGTGCCTATAGTACAAGACCTGGGGAGGTAATAACAGAAGCCCTAAAGCATTCTGGCCATCTAGTTTTCCTAATCAGTGAACTCCAGGTTCAATGAGTCATTCCATTTCAAAAAATGAAGTATAAGGGATGGAGAAAAGACTCAGCAGTGAAGAGTACTTGCTGTCCTTGCATTAGATCAGTGATGGCAGTGCCCATGGTGGGTTGGGCCTGCCTACATCAATTAGTAATCAAGAAAAATGTCTCCACAGACATGCCCACATACAAATATTATGGAGGCAATGGCTCTGTCTTCAAAGGTATGTTGAGATGACAACCAAGATTAGCTATCACACTAGTATACTAAACTAAACTGGTTAGCAACACAGACCCCTAAACTGGATTCCTATAGTGAAAATAACACCACAGAAATTATTTGGTAAAGCTTGAATTGGGCATGATATTCTGAGAGCTACCAGCTCCCTATGCCATGCTGGGTCTGATGGTTATACGGAGGTTTCACAGGAGACATGTTCTTCTTTGTGAGACCTGCACTCTAAAATACCCACAGATGGTGACTAGTTTAAAGTAGGCAGATCACTCTCAAGTGACCCAGGAAGAAAATTTATTTGACCTAGTCATGAAACTATAATGACAGCTTGATCAATCGCTTATTAAGATACAATGCCTGCTCCATAAAATGATAAAGTGACACTGTAACTACCTTATTTGCATATGTGCACTATAATGTTCCTGCAGTGAGAGAATGAACCAACTATACTTCTCAGAACTTACTCCATCATTAAGAGGTATAGACCATGTTTGCAACTTTTCAGCAAGGTAGCAACTATCAATTTCAAAGTGATGCAAAATGTAATAATAATGCTATAAAACGTGACTTAGTAATTGACATTTCATTTACTATTGCTTAGACTCATAAGATAGCTTGCTTTTAAGTACATATCCTATTATGTTCTGTAGGCAATGGCTTTTATTGTTATTTTGATGTAAGTTTGTTTTAAACACAGTAATTAGCTTTGAAGATAAAATAATAAGTTTGCACACAGTGATTTAGCTGGGAGGCCTAGAAAGGTCTGATTTGATGGGTTATCAGCCCCTAATTACATCACAGTATCTTAAACATGAGTTCTAACCTGTAAATCAGAGGAGAAAGCCTTGGGTTTTAGTAAGAAAGCTGATTTTCTGAGCTTAAAGATGTCCTGATCCACATAAGTCAAGGAACCAGGAGAACATAGGTAATTTCTCTCTTTCTCCTTCCCTCCCCCCATCTCTCTGTCTTTTTACCTCCCCCTTCATATCATACATACATACATACATACATACATACATACATATATACAAACACATTTAGAATAGGTAACTTTAGTTCAAGGGACAGGAGTGGGGTTCATATGAAGGAAATACTTATTTTTCTTCACACCTAAGGCAGGAGAAAATTGCTTCCAATCCTGTACTACAAAACCTGCACTTCTGCTTTACACATTCTCAAGGTGGCAGGAAGGAAACAAAAGGTGACAATATCACTCACACCCAATACTACACTCTCCCTGGTAGCTCCCTTATCTTCCCCAAAAATACAAAGAACCAATTCGATTTGAGGCTGGAAGTCTATTGGACCGCCAAGCAGACAACTACGACTTATGATCACCAAAGGTCTCAAGCTGTCTTGAGTGGGATTCCTAACTTCCGCAGGATATAAGATGTAGTTAGGATGACTTCTATGAACAAATGGAGAACTAATCCTGTTACTTCATCTTGGCAAATTTATTCTCTAACTGCTCATGCAGATGAAGAACACACATCTTTCACCTGATAGTCACAAGCTCTTTAAGATATCCTAAATATCAAAGCAAACATTGTAGCCAGAATATGGGACTGAGAATCATGAAGGCTTGGGTTCAATTCTGTATCCACACATTTACCAAACATTCATAAAGTGGGACCTTAGAAAGTGGAACCGACCTTTCTAAAGAGTTCCTTTATTTCTTTAATGTAGATAATGGTATCTACCTCCTACTGCTTTGTGAAGATTAAAATAGATGAGGCAGCTAAATATATCTCCCAGAACTGCAATGCATATGTATGACCTACTTTACTCAGAAAGATGTAGAAAATATTTATGACATTTAATATATATTTCTATCCTTACCTATCCACAGGTCAACTAACTACACATGCTAGAAACAAAAGAAAGCAAATATAGGGCTATGCTAACAAATTTACCTATTTACATTTACACTTTCTGTCTCTCAAAAGTTATTCATATTCTACAAAATGATATCATCCACCCTGGAGATGAAAAGATGGGAATTTGTTAAACACTTAATTTTGAATAAATTTCAAACACAAATTGAATGTGCTTCTAAAAGAATTAGAGAATTTGACAACCCAGGATTGTCTTGCATGACAGCAGATGCTTTTTAGCAGACATATAAAATGAGTCCACTCAGTCATGCTTCTTGCTTTAGGATAATTTTCATAAAGTCTTACAACTTAAGGAAGAGGAACTGTATTCAGTCAGACTCTTTAAAGTAGAAGGTAAAACAAAAATCTTCCAGAGAGCCAAAGGAGTATAAAACCCCAGCTATTTCTCTTAGGGGCACAAAAGGAAAATAAAGTAAACTGTACTAATGAGTACAACATGCCATAATAAGTGACCTAGACATGAAGCTTATATTAGATGAGCGACCTTGGGCTATCACAAGGTGCCTTCTAAGTTCATGGCCACCTTCATTCTATTAAGAGCATAGGCAAACACCTCTGATTATTCCTTTTCCACAGTCATATACTATATTATAGGCTAAACTGTGTTCCTCCAATTGACATTAATCAAACTCCAGGGTAAGTCCCATGACCAGGAGTAGTTGGCCAACACAAAACTGATTCCATGGTTCTTTTTAAGCTTTGTGTGTGTGTGTGTGTGTGTGTGTGTGTGTGTGTGTGTGTGTGTGTGTGTGTGTATGTGTGTGTGTGTATCCCTGAGCGTGCACTTGTACATTGGCTTTTCACTTTGGTTTGGTATTTTATTTAAGTCTGTTTATTGTGATTTTCACTCATTATTATTTTATTTTATTTTTGAGAGAGTGAAAGATGAAATTGGGAGGATAAGGATGTGAAGAAGAACTGGGAGGAGCTGGGGATATGAAAGAAGATAATCAAATTATATGGCATAAAAAGTTTTAAATAAAAACTAATTAATTCAAAATGGTGGTAAACTACTTGAAATTCTTCTTTACCCATTCTATATATCAAAATATAACTTTACTTAGAAATAAGACCGTTAAAAAAACATCAAAATAAAATAGCTTAGTAGGCTATATCATAACCCAGTATGACTATCATTCTTATAAAGAAGAAAATTTCATCCAAAGTGTGCCCGCTGGATAGAAAACATGAGGAGAAAAGGTAGCCATCTAAAGGTAAAGGATTTCAGAAACTCAATGAAGCAAGAAGAGGCATGAGACATGCATATTGCCTGGAGCTGTCAAAGATCAAGTGGTCTTGCAGTATCTGCATATAATAGGAGACATTTCCTCTTGTTCTAAGTCACGCATTTGTAGAGCTTTGTAATGGCTGCCCTAGGAAATGAATTCAGTTAGGCCCAGAGAGATTAAATTAATAGCTAGATTTAATATCTTTATTGAATTCCCACTTCTGGAGGCTTAGATCTTTTCATTTGCTTATTAACAAATATGTTCACCCTAATCCTATTGTTTTCCTTCATTCCCCACTCCAGATATCTGGTGTGGGACGCTTACATGGGTTCTAACATTCAGTCGATTTTGAGAATCACTACAGCAGATTCTCAGTAACAGAATGGAGACATCAACAATGGCTGTTTGACCCCACACCTTTATGGAAATAATGTACTGACTGAAATTCCACAAGGTAAATATACCTGATATAAGGCTGTATTTTATATCAACATATAATACAACATATTTAAAAAATAATTCACCAAAACTACATCCTTTCTTTGAATTTTAAGAAAATGTTAACATAATGTGTGGTACAAATTCCCTTTCTGACTTCCATGAATAATGAGAAGAGACATCTGCATCAGGTGAAGGATTCACTTCATTAGACGAAATAAGGAAATCGTGTGAGGGGCTTTTACCATAGGAATACAAAGTAGTATCTATGGCAACTACTAACACCGGATGGGTCAACAAGTTAAACCAGTCACTGTGCTACATTTACTCACATACCATCTATCATTTAATCAACTTGAATTCTCATACTGGTTTAGTAATGTATTGATGTTATCTATCTTTAGGAGCAACATACTTTGTGGTGGGATGTTTGGAATCTCTTGGGCAATGATCACATAAATCATAAGTAACAAAAACAAAATTTAGATAACCTAAATTTCTAAACTCTATCAACACCATATATTGACTCCCATATACTACATTTTATTAACAGAAGCAAAGACCTTCTGATATTGCTAAGCAGTGATTGCCATGGTTTCTCATATCTAACTTTAAGCATCTTACCTCAAACCACTCTTGTCTTTAACTTACTTTCCATTATAGCAAAATCTAAAATTTTCTAATACATGTAGGATCTCATAATCTACATTGAATGCATATGTGAGGTTTGCCATTTATTAATATGTTTATTTATGAAACAGTATAGTCCAGCCTGGCTTCCAACTTGTAGCTAATCATCTTCACTCAGACTCCCCAGTGCTGAGGTTACAAACTTAAATCACCATGCTCAGATGCAGTTTTGGATTTTTTTAACAGTGTCTTTTTAGGAGGTAATTGGAGTAGAGGGAAAAGGGATTATAAAATCTTGAGAAAACTTGAAGTGGTAAAGAAGTTTGGAAGGTTTACCAGTGAGTAAAATTTGCCTTTGTTCTCTTTGAAAGAAAAGCACATGTAGAATTATAATACTCTTTTACTACCTGGAGCACCAGAAAAACCCCAGTTTATACTCTCTCAGAGATACTGCCCCTTTCTTCATCCTTACACATTAGTTTTTCTATTTAAGATGATTTGATTTTGATTTGCAAAAGAGAACAATCAAATGTGAGGAAAGATTATATATTGTCACAATGTCTTCACCTCCTGCCTACTCTAATTATGTGGTCTGATAGAGATGGAGATTAAAACATGCCATCAAAACACATAAAATACATTTCACAATTACAATTTTTTTTTCTGCATCTGGTTGGTACTGGTAGGTACACAATAAGTGATTTCTCATACTTGGGAGAGAATGTAAAAGGATCCTGAACATAGCCAGTGATGGTATTTATGTGTAATGCCAGTAGGACATTTCTATAAAGGAGCTTGTACTCCAGATCAGAAAATTGTTCAGATCATCATAGGGAAAGTATAGAGTTTGGCCTTGGGAATAATTAAAAGACTAAATCTCAACAGTGTGTCTATGTTTCTGAACATGAATGCTGCTTACAAAAATAAAGATAGGCTGCTTATCTCTCTTCCTTATGTACCCACTCATTTATAGGTAGGACATCCATGCATGGAAGCACAATCCAGTTGACAAATGCAGAATGATGTTTCTTACTAAGAAAACACTGAAAATAAGTCTTTTTTGCAGTGTGAAAATTGATTTGAAGAAATTAGAGTAATGAAAGATTTTAATTTGAGAAGAAAATACTCTTACCTAGGATGCCAGGTGCATATAGGACATCAAATTAATATTTCTATGAATGAAATGAGAGGGAGAGGGGGGAAAAGGATATATATATATATATATATATATATATATATATATATATATATAAATGGAGTCATAACAACAAAGACAAAGACTATTCTGAAGCAGGATGCTTCTGTGATGTTGTACAACTGGTTTTCAATGTGCTTCTCTCAAATGGCAGGGGCCAGGAGCCCTAACACATTCCTACCAACTTTGTCAGAATATTGCTATTGCTGAGAACATTCTTTTTCAACTTTCTACCAGTCCAATTCTCCTCATATTCATTTGATTTCAGCTAAACTGTCAAGTTGTCAACAAAGTCTTGCTTAAGCATGAAACAATCCCTATAAATCAGAGAAATGAATAGAAGCCCTAACATTTTGCTTATATCTCTATGCACATTTGGACTATAATGGCTATATGAAACACTAGGGAACATGTAATTACAGCAGGGTCATTATTTTCTTCTGGTTGCTAGCACAGAGCCCATAACACAGGAGATACTCAACAAATATCAGTTGGATGTCTGTCTGGATTACTGTAATGTGGAAATAAAAGGGCAGATTCTGTCCATATTCACATCCTCTGTATGTTGTTATAATGGTGCACAAACTCTCTATTCTCAAATGCATTTCTGATTCACAGTACACTGTACTATATTTAGTTGAAATATCATGACTTTTATAGTTTTATAGAGATTAGGAAGAGGGGCAGTAGGGAGGTTAGAAGGGGGCTGGAGAACTGTTATGGAAGTGGAGTTGGATAGGAGGAAAGGATTCTTTTGGTATCAGTAGCCCAGAACAATTAATCATAAAATTTATTTAGAAACAACAGAACATAGTGTGAAAGTCCCAAACATTAAGACGTGTTTAAGTAGCTGGAAATACTAGTTATCTTGATTTGATTTGAGCATTACACATAGTATTCATGAATCAAAATTATATGTAACACCCACAAATGTGGACAATTATTATGCATTAATGGAAGACGAAACAAAAATATAAGCAGTTCACAACTTTGAATGTAGGTAGTGAGGAGGCCTTAAGAGGATTGGGGAAGGTAAAATACATATATAAATTAGAAAAACCACAAGGGGCGAAAAGGTTTAAACAGGAATGGGCTTGGGTATTTGGTGAGAAGATGGGTATATGAAGGACTAACTTAAACTAAGGCTGTATGAAGAAGTCACATGGAAACCCGTTATTTTATAAGCTAATTAAAATCATAATTGTAAAATGATTTTGGGTAGTGGTACCATGTATGAGTGAACAAAGCTGATAATAGAATCATGAGTTATTAAGAAAAATATCCTAATTCAAGGTATAGGACTTTTGGAAATGTTGACCAGGAAGGCCCTTGTAGCCTCCAAAGCTATGTAGGTTATGACCATTGGCCATGATTGCCTATCAGAACTGTATGATAAAACAATATATATGAAGACAACACACATCTTGGTTACAGAATAGAAAATAATCATGCTGACACTGATCTAGATGCTTCCTCACCACTGGCTAGCCTTCAGAGAATAGGAAGTTGCTTGGTAAGCAGTTGGGGAAAAGTCAGCTAAAATCCCAACTTGTCAAGCAAGAGTTACTTAATGGTGCAATACTTGTACAACAGATATGTGGCTAAGTGATTTCTGGTTGGATCTGAGGTCCTTATAAGAGGGTACTGTAGACCTAGCTAAAGGCCAATAACTGGGATGCTGTAAGCACTAAGGATGAACCTATTACTCCTGTTTTGCTGAATGAACACATGGTCACACTGCCTCCTTAATGTGTATATTTATTCCCATAGTCTAGTGCTGTCCTTGACTTTGATCAAATAAGTTTCTTTTTGTACAAACAGTACTTAATGCAGAGATTATTTTATCAAAGAGCAAAAGAAAAGTTACTGTTGGGTCCTCAGCACTAAATAGGACACCCATAATATCCCTTACAAGGCTCAGAAGAGTGAGCAGAAAGTGGTAAGTGTACTCGTTGTACTGACTATGGACTGTGGTCCCTTGCCAGTGGGAACTTACCTGGTGTGTCATCCCTGGGATTCCAGAGAATCATGTGGGGAAAGAAAATGCGCCACTTCTCTCATTCCCTATATGATCAGCTCTCTCTCTCTCTCTCTCTCTCTCTCTCTCTCTCTCTCTCTCTCTCTCTCTCTCTCTCTCTCTCTCTCTCTCTCTCTCTCTCTCTCGGCTTCAATTTCACTTGATCAAGATCACTCCCTCCAGGCCCCATTTAATCTCAATTAACTTCAAAAGGATTCCTAGTCCAAATACATAACAAGCTTCTGATTAAGGCATCACTTTTTTAAAAAAATACCCCACAGTCACATTAACTTCAATATGAGCTTTTGTGGAGCCCCTCAAATCATACTAGTGTGTGTGCATGCATTTGGGAATGAATGTTATTTAGTATTGAAATTGAAGCTTTTCTTCTCCAGTTGGTTTAATTCTTTTGCAAACACACACTCTTCTTGGTCTCAAATACCCACACAGGAAACAGTCTCACAAACATCTGGATTCTGGTAGTTCTGTCACACAGGGACTGTTTTAATTGCATAGTAGTATTTAGGATGTGTGAGTTCCAGAAAGCGGCAGTGTGAGCCAATCAAAGCTTTGAGGCACCTTCAACTTCTGTGTTCCCTATGTCATTCTATTTTGGCAAATAATTTACTTTTCTCCTGGCAAAATTGCAGGGGTTTGAGTTTGTGCTGAAGCAGCAGCTATGCCCACTTTGCAGAACACTGGCCACCTGAAAAACAGCCCCACAGAAAAGCAGTCCTCCCATAGAAGATATGGGCTCCTTTTAATATTATTTATAAAAGCAGCAATTATGCTTACAGAGGGATGAAGCACACACCGGTGCTTTTGGCAGATTTTCAGAGAGGAAGGCAGTGTCCCCTGCATTTAACCTTGAAGTACACTTCCTCACAATCCCATCATGATTGATAATAGCTGGAGACAAGAAAACTGCTCACACATCAAGTGTATAATGATTACGGCATTCACTCCTCTTTTATTTTTATTTAGTTATTTTTTTAAGGAAGGCATACTCTCTGCTTTTTTTTCCCCCTTTTTTTTCTTCCAGCTGAAATACTGAGTCATTCCCTCCTCCCTTTCTTTGGGAATGTAGGTACTGCTGAAGTAGTGCTGGTGGCTGTGAAGCAACAGCAGCATAGTTGGTTCTGGAGTTTCACCTTAAATTGTCTTTTAAGCCAGGATATTACTATGTAATCTAGGCTAGTCTTGAACTCCCAGTGGTCCTCTTCATCAGTCTCCCAGGTGTGGCTATTATAGGCATGTACCATAATGGCTGGCTTTGAGTCCCAGTTTTGTTGCTATTACTTGTAGGATCCTTGTGAAACTCTGGGTGGTGAGGCTTGTCATGGTTACCCCCTCATCATTGTCATTAATTTTTATAAAAGAAATGGAGTCAACATCAGTTTGTCCATTTGAACGGTTGTGCACTATTTCACTACTTTCACCTTCCTCTGGCTTTTATTTTGAAGTTCTAGATATTTTTTCTTTGCTTTATTTTTTGTTCATCTGTTTTGTTATCATTTTAACTGATTCTAATACACTGTTTTGCACAGATTTAATTTTCCTATGTTCACTGCTCTCTAACTTCCTAGATTAAATATTTATAGGTATACAGTGGTTAGGTATAAAATTTCAAAAGGTTTGGTATACAGTGGTTAGATATAAAATTTCAAAAGGTTTTCTTGTATGCATATATTTATTTGTATTTTGAACCTATTCTCCTTTCCAACATTTTTACTGTAACTTTTTCCTCTTAACCCTCCTGTTAGTTTTATTAATCCTGAGACAGTTTATTGGAAGGCATATAAGAAATTAAATTGACAGATACTTCACTTGACCTGCCCAAAGACTGAGAAGCAATTTATGTAAGTTTTATAGCTATCCTTGCTCAATGCAAGAGCACTTTTCATTTTGTTATTCATTTTTTTCAATGAAAATATGTTCAGTTTCTACTATAGACCAGAGTTGTACAAGGCTATGTAGATGTAGAGAAAATTGCTGTGCAGGCTTTGTGTTCCAAAATAGTTTAAGTAGGAGTAGACAAATAGTTGTCTAATACAGTGAAATATACACTAGGGAGGGGTCAGTTCAAATGACATTAAGAGTCTATGTAAAGTGACAAATGAAAATTTGGTGAGATATAAGACATGGAAACAGCAGCTCTATTGGAGTGCACTAAGGAAAGAGTGGGGATTAAAACAATAGAGACATATTTTTCAAGTAATCCTTTTATAAAGGGAAAGTGAGGCAGGATCATGATTGTAAGATCTTTGTGGTTAGCTTGATTATTAGGTGAGATGATATAGTACAGTATGTTTACAGTAAGTAATCTGGCAAATACTCATATATTGCACACACAGGAGAGAAAGATTGCCTTAGCACAGTGTTCAAAGGGAGAAAAGTTGGAGGACTGCAGTACAGCTATAGATGGGTTGGCCACAGGTTTGTTGAAGTGGGAGGAAGAAGGATGGGATGGATGTTTAAGAGTGGGGGAAGGGATAACAGATAGAAGGTACCCAGTAACATCCTCCAGCAATGTGGGGACCCATGGAGACTGAAGTGTCAGAGCTGACTCAGCACTCGAGAACTTTTCTCAGTACAAATTCCACTGCTTAGCCTCAGGAATCCTAAAGAGAAAGAGATAGGGTGCAATTTGTTTGCAAAGTAGAATAGAGAGAAAAGAAGCTGATACTTGAAAATATAAGCAAGGGTGCCTGAGGAGGACTGATGGGAGATGTTATTCTGTAAATATGTTTCTCATACAGGTTAATGACTAAAGCACTGTTTGACCAATGGGAAAGCAAGATAGGCAAGGCTAGAAGACAAGGAGGAAAGAGTAAGTAGTGAGGAGGGGTCAGCATGTAGAGCATGGAGAAAGCAAGATACCGGCCCACCGCGCTCAGATAGCTCAGATAAGATGACCACGTGGAAATACTTAGATAAGTAGAAATGGGTTAATAATTAAGACAGAACTAGCCCATAAACAATAATAGTAACCGGCCAACAGGATTGTATCAAATACAGAGTTTCCATGTGTTATTTGGGGCTTGCATGGCGGCGGGACTGGGTGGCCTGCAGGGAGGAACAAAGAGTGGGACCAGACCAGCAGCAAGGAAAAACCTACTTGTAACAGAAGACAGCTGTAATTATAGTGGATATGGAGAGAGATGAGAATGGTGTGATTGCTGTGATGTGGAAAAATGTAATTTGTATATGGCTGCTGGGGTAAACAAATTGCATTTTCCCATTGCTAAACGGCAATAATAAAATTAAAAACAAAAACAAAACAAAACAAACAAACAAAAAAAGATGCCTGTGAGAGCATGAGACTAGGAACTGGGAGCCGGGAAACTGCATTACTATTGGATGACAAGTTCTAGGGTAAGTCCAAAGAGTGTTTGACTGGCACCAGGAAGATCATTAAACATACTCTGAAAAGGAAAGGCAGACAATGGGATCCAGGACATATGGCCAATGTCAATTCTGAAATTATCAATACCCATGTTTAGAATAGTGAGACATGGAGGCTGCAAATAAAAGTATCAAAGAAATGAAAGACAATAGGTAAAAGGAACACTTACAATACCCAGGGCTTTGCAGTTTGTCAGCATTTATGAACAGCCTAACAAATGATGATCAGCACAAAAGGTGAGGCTTCCTAATCTCTGGTCTCTGACAGGCAAAGTGGGGAAGGCAGACATTTTCCTGGATGCTTTTCAGGAGACAGCGAAGAAGTTAAATCACCACAAGAAACTTGGTTATTATGAGTAAAAAACATAAAGGAAAGAGAAAGTATTAAATACTGTGTATCTGTAATAACAAGGCACATTCTATTAGGTAGACTGTGGTTTTCTGAAGAATGAAGTGTTAAAAAGTGTAAAAATTTATTAATTTATAGACAACACAGCTTCTCTTTTTCTAAGGATGAACTATGTGTTTAAAGACCTCTGATAGTGATGGGCATTTGGTATTTATAACCCAAAGAAATTTTTTTCCTTTAAGGTTTATGGTAGTCTGACAAGTGGGTTAGAAATGAAGGTGAGGGGAATACAGACTCAGACTTTGGAAAGCATGAATTATATACAAGCTTACAGCTTCCAATATGCTGATGTGAAAGCATAGTGATTGGAACAATCATTATCAGTACCTCAAAGAATTCCATGTGCCGTAATATCCTGGTGTGAAAAATATAAAAATGGGAGGGGTATTGTAAGCCAAGAAAGATGAAGAGGCTTTGAGAATAGAGGAAGAGAGTGATGTATTTCATTACAAAATATATGGAGTACATTTTGAGCATAGAATACTCCTCAATGGAAGTTTAGGAATGATGTATGCTCAGTGTGACACTGGATAATCTGCTTCTACAGGGTTATGTTTAGGATTGCAGCAGACTGCTACTCACTAGCAGGAAGGAAAAGTACTCTCCCAGCAGAGACACCACATTTACAATTCCACATAAGGACCATGAGTGCTGATGGGATCTGTGATCATGGGCTGATGATCTATAACATGTAGTTATAAAGATAAATGGATTGTAAATGGATCTGGTGATGGACTATTTATGCTTCTGGCATTTACCATCTTAAAGTCTATGGACTCATTTGAGGGATATATGCTCTTTGTAATTAAAGATGATAACTGGACCCCTTAATGAGCCCATAGGGTGCAATACATTGCCTATGTTATCATGGTACTCTTTTCATTTCTCAGGAAGCAGTTTGCTAGACTCTTCCCATAGCCTTTCTATTTCCTTGAAAAGATTGGCATAGTCTTAGGATAGAAAATAACTTCATTTATTTGGGATAATCAGGGCCTGAATATTTTCCCTTTGTTTCTATTCTCTGTATTTTATATCACTATCAATGTCGAATATGAAGGAAAATAGATTTTACTAGAATTCTTTCAAATGAGTATTTCCTTACACAAGTAAAAATAAGATCCTTTAAGTTTTCCTTGGCTTATGTATCTGGATAAGCTTGGTGCTTAAGCAGGAGCTACTGAAACAAGACCAAGCCAATTCATTTCCCCAGGAAACATGCCAATAGCCACTCCATATGCTCTCTATGTATATTAAGTGAGATAATGTCTTGAGAATGTTCAAAATTGATTCTGGAACAGAGTACACAGTCTAACCTAGCTGTCTTTGTCATCAGCCTCACCTGGTTGGCATTGCAATTAATGAAATAAAAATTTCCCTCAGCTTTGTAGATGGTGTGTTGGCTCAGCAGGGAAAGGTACTTGCCACCAGGCTTGTCAGCATGAGTTCCATTGCCTATGCCCTAGTAGCAGCAGGAGGGAACTGGGTTCTCCAAATTGTCCTCTGATCTTTACATCTACACTGTGGTCACTACACCTACCCCCACATCCTCACCCCTCCACACACACACATTCATACCCCCACATACACTGTATGAAATAAACATTTAAAACAATTTCCCTCAACCTTAATTAAAAAATGGCACCTTCAGAGTAACATGTGTCCTAGTGGTCCTACAGTACAGACAGTCCAAGTTTTCATTCCATGTATTTAATTATGGACACTTTTTTGCAGTGATGTGTGCTTCTTCTCAACTGCATTAATTCTCTTCAACCATTTGATTTTGTGCCTTTGATATTTTCTGATATAAGAAACCTGGCTCCTAGATTTACTAGAGCTGTGAAGAGTATAAAATAGATTTTGAATGAAAGCCAGAGGGATGCTTTTATAAGCAAGGCCATAGAATTTGGTGTATGAAATTAGTGACATCCATATTAATTATTGGGAAAGCTTTCATGAATTCAGTTTAACTCAGCAGCACTTCTGAAGTTTATGTCAGGAATCTGCTAAATGAGGCCCACATCACTGTCATCGCCACTTTTTCAATGACCAAATGTCTTCCACAAAGTAATCATGGCCTCACACTTCCAGTCCACAGGAAATTAAAGTATAAGAGCCATACAGACTTGTATACAGATGTTAAAGGCTACTTAATTCACAATAGATACATTGGCAAACCAACAAAAGTCCATGAGTAGGTGAACTAATGGTGGAAAAACTTTAGCACACAATACTTTTCACAAATAAATAAATGATAATTCAATCATTAATTTAAAAAGTCAGCAAACTTGATACATGGCACGAGATAGACTTCAAAATCATGATGCCAATAGGGACAGATTTTTTCAACAACAGTACCCTTATGTTTTTTTTTAAATATCAATAAAATGCAAACTAACATGTGGCAAGTAAAATGTAGAAAGTATGAAGGATGGCACAGGGGTACTGCTTAACTTCAGAATTGATTACACACTGTTTAGAATATGACACTAGGTTTGTTTTCCCCATTTTTATTTTTATTTTATAGCACATATATACAGGTATTTGTAGAAAGCAGAGGTCAATACTGGCTCTCTTTCTTAATTACTGTCTATCTTCTTTAAAGATTTTTTTGTTTTTGTTGATGTTTTATTTTAATGTGGGATTGGATAGATGACTCTACTTATTTGCATTGTATGCTCTTCCAGATGATGTGGGTTCTATTCCTAGACCCACTTGACTAAATTTAAGCTCTACTACAGAGCTATAGTCCTGAAAACAGCATAATATTGGCACAAAATAGACAGGGAGACAAATGGAATGGAATCTCAAATCCTGCAATTAACCCACACACCTATGAACATCTGATTTTTGACAAAATAGCTAAAAGTATAAAATGGGGGGAGGAAAGTATCTTCAACAAATGGTGCTGGCACACCATCTGGATGATGGTGGGTAGAAAACTGCAGATAGACCCATGTCTATCACCATACAAAAAACTCACGTCCAAATGGATTAAATACCTCAACATAAATCCAGCCACACTGAACCTCTTAGAACAGAAAGTGGGAGGTACCCTTGAACAAATTTGTACAGGTGACTGTTTCCTGAACATAACTCCAGTAGCACAACACTGATATCAATAATTAATAAGTGGGACCTTCTCAAACTGAGACACATCTTTAAGACAAAGGACACAGTTGACAAGACCAAACGGCAACCACCAGACTGGGAATAGATCTTCACCAATCCTACATCTGACAGAGGGCTGATCTCAAAAATATACAAAGAACTCAAGAAACTAGACAACAAAACACCAAATAACCCTATTAAAAAATGGGGTACAAAATTGAATAGAGAACTCTCAATAGAGGAAATCAACATCCTTGGCTATCAGGGAAATGCATATCAAAACAACTCTGAGATACCATATTACTTCTGCCAGAATAGCTAAAATTAGAAACACCAATGACAACTTATGCTTGAGAGGATGTGGAGAAAGGGAAACACTCCTCCACTGCTGGTGGGAGTGCAAACTTGTACAGCCATTTTGGAGATCAGTATGACAGATCCTCAGGAAAATGGAAATCAGTCTACCACAGGACCCGGCAATCCCACACTTAGGCATCTACCCAAATGATCCACATCCATGCAACAAAGACCTGTGTTCAGCTAAGTTCGTAGCAGCATTATTTGTAATAGCAAGAACCTGGAAGCAACCTAGATGCCCCTCAACTGAAGAATGAATAAAGAAGAAAAAGCAGAAAAAACAGCAATGGAATCTTGAAATTTGCAGGCAAATGGAACTTGAAGAAACCATCTTGAATGAGGTAACCCAGTCACAAAGAAAGGAACATGGTATGTACTCACTCATATGTGGATTTCAGACATAGAGCAAAGGCTCACCAGCCTAAATGACACACAGTCAAAAAAATAGTAGGATGCTAGGAAGATTCTAAGAGATTCATATAAGATCCCTCACAGAAGGGTAAAGGGACAAGATCTGAGCATATTGGAAGTGGTGGTGGGGGCAGTGAGGGGAGAAGGAGCTAGGAGAAAGACAGGAGGAGAGGAAAGCATGTGGGACTAGGACAATTGAGTCAGGGAAGGAATAGATGAGAGGACACAGAGAGAGAGAGAGAGAGAGAGAGAGAGAGAGAGAGAGAGAGAGAGAGAGAGAGAGAGAGAGCATAAAAGTGGGAGCCATTATAGGCATGAAGAGAAAACTGAATCTAGAGAAATGTCCACAGACCAGCAAGACTGTCCCCAACTAACAACTTGAGCAACAGTGGAAAGGCTATCATAAATGCCCTTCCCTGATATTGAGATCATCTACTAACATCCACCATCATAGAGCCCTCATCTATTAGAAACAGACACCCATAGCTAAACACTGAGCCGAACTGGAATCCACATGCAGAGAGGGAGGACAAGACCAGGCTAAAGAAACACATTGAGACAGCTGACCGGAACAAGGAGGAGCTAAGGGGCCCCTAGACTGATAGCTGGGAATCAAGCATGGGACTGACTCAGACCCCCTGAACATGGTTCTCAGCTAGAAGGCCTGAGCAGACTAAGGGACCTCAGACACTGGAACCAGGATATATCCCTGGTACATGAAAGGATTTTGAGAGCACATTCCCCATGGAGGGATACTTCCTTAACCTAGAGACAGGAGAGAAGGCTTAGTCCCTACTGCAAATGACTTGACAGATTTAGATGACCCCTCCTGGAAGGCATCACCCTACATGTGGAGTCGGGGGTTGGGGGTGGGAGGGGAGGGTGGTTGGTGGCATGGGAGGGTGGGAGGGAGGGAAAGTGGGAGGGAGAAAGGGAAGATGGGAGGGAGGGAAGGAAAGAGGAAGAGGGAACTGGGATCATTATGTAAAATAAAAATAAAACATAATAATAAAAGTATTTAGTATAATAAATGGCTGAAAAACTGAGGGTCTCACTCAGCCAGTAAATATCCAATATCTGGGAATTTGTCACATTGTTAAGCAGCCTCCTTTGAGGACAGAGCAGTTGGGTACTGATCAGTGGTGGAATTAGGAAATTTGTCTTTGTACTGAGGAATGTTAGCTAAAGATGAGAGGATAATCAAGATGGTGATGCTTTAGTTTGGCATACCTGCAAAAACAAGCGTGCACGTGCTCACTTGCATGCACTTGCACACGCGCACGTGCGTGCGCACACACACACACACACACACACACACAGAGACACAGACACAGAGACAGAGACAGAAAGAGAGAGAGAAAAAGAGACACAGAGAGACGGTATAGAGATGCGTTAGCAGTAGGTATTTTCCTGCCGCTGGTCTGGTCCCGCTGCCACACCAGTTATAGTCCCCAATAACATGGTAAGACTGTATTTGATTCAAGGCTGTTAGCCAGGTGCTAGTTTCTTATGGGCTAGCTCTTTCTTAATGATTAACTCATTTCTACTTATCTAAGTATTTCCATGTGGTCATCTTATCAGACAGCCGACTGGCGTGCTGCTCTCTTTCAGCTCTCCTTACTCCTTCCTCTTTCCTCCTAGTCTCCTAGCCCTGCCTATCTTGCTTTACTATTGGACAACAATGCTTTATTCATTATCCAGTATGTAGAAACTGGTTAATGAATTTACAGAATAACATCTCCCATCAGAGATGTTATATAATTTAAAACATATTCTCTGCCTTGTATACAACAAAGAACAAGAATTACCTTTCTGTCTGGGCAATAGTGGCACATGCCTTTAATCCCAGCACTTGGGAGGCAGAGGCAGGTAGATCTCTGTGAGTTCAAGACCAGCCTACGGAGTTAGATCAAGGACAGCTTCCAAAACCATACAGAGAAACCCACCCTCAGGGAGGATTCCTTCTGCACAAAAGTGATACCACAAATCATCCTGGGTTCCTGCTGCCATTGACTGAGGTGGACTCTGAGCTCACTGCCCTCTGCAAGTTGGCAGGTAAGATACCTTGATTGAGAATGGAAGTTTCTGAATTCTGGGAGAAATGTCTAGTTCAGAATGATTAACTTAATTAAATTGAAAATTCTCTTGACATAAATGTAAGAATCAACATTTATGGAAATGTTTAGGTTTGTTTTTAGTGTTTTAGTGTTTCTAGCAAAATGTAATTCAAGGAGTTAAGAAGAGTTCTCCAAAGTCATGCTGTGAAAAATAAAATTCTAATGGACAGTTATCTGGCTAAATCATCTGGCCATTTTTCGATAATCAGTGAATTATGAACTGGATGTTATTCCCAGAAGAATCTTGGCAAACCTTCATTGCACGTTACTTTAACTAAATTTGTGTTCACTTAGGCTATATGTTGATTATGAAATTTAACACATAGGCTGTGCCTACCCTCAAGAATCAGTTTCTCTCTTCAAACTGTTTCCCTAGGTTCTGTGCTACTGGTACAAGACATGCCAAAAGAACATGAAAAATTTTGCAATTGAATGTTAGAGTGACAAGGATGAGGGAATGTTTTGGTGTTCAGAGAAGAAAGACCAGGTGACCAGGACAGAGCAGAATGACAGGCTAAACTAATCTAAGTTCATAAGTACTATAAACAAAGCTTTAACTAAAGTTCTACCAACTTTCATATCTTATTATAGGCTCACTACAACAAACATTGACAGACATATTACCTCCTATGTATGAATGAAGAGACTTAAAGACAAAAGTAAATAAAATACATAATTTTGAGTCATTAGTTTCCAATATTTTGCCTACTGTTTCTCTTATGAGTTTTCAACCTTTTCTGGGGTTCCCATCACCATATCGCTATAAAAAGATAGCACTGACTAAATTCCACAGATGGGAAGCACAGGCTGCATTGCTCACACAAATTTGAAGTAAAAGAACTAGAATTTAAACTTCAGGATCAAAATCAAAGACTCCTAGTAGTGTATTTTACTGCTTTTCCTGGGGGATCAAATCATTAAGGTGGAGTCAGGTGATAGTTTTGGGTTTAGTGAAGAAGAAACCCACTCCCTTAGGGAATCAGAGAGCTTGCACACTTGTTTTAACAAGTGAATACTTGTTAAAAGTTGATTAAGTAATCAAAATGCAAACTTGTGAAGCCCAGTCTAAACTGATATACCTATAACACAATTTTTGCTGTTAGACTTTTTTTTATCCTAGAAATGTCAAAGAGGCAACACCCATGAAATCTCATCATCATGACTTCTTAAACAAGACCTGCATAAGATATGCTAACATGGGTGTTGGAAAGCTCAGAAGGATTTTGACTCTAGAAAGAGAACTAAGTGACAAAGAAATGCCTAGAGTAATAGTCTTCCCCAGGGATGATCATACCAACTGGTTATCCAATACAAATGATCAGCCCTGAATACATATACATTATATACATACATACATACATATATTTTAAATAAATTAAAGTAAAAGAAGCCTTAAATTTGAAAGATTGCAAGAGGAGTACACAGGAGGGTTTGGAAGGAAGAAAGAAAGAGGAAAATAAAATAATTATAACCTCAAAAAGTTTGTAACCATCTTCCAAAAGGAAGATTACACTGTCCAGCCTTGAACCAAAAACAACAAAAGCTCCCATGAATAATTTCTTTGCTTTCAATATGTGCTCAGTAACATACCTGTTACCTCACATATATTATCTCATTTAATCCTCATAGCCATCCTATTTGGTTAATCTTTTTTTGTCAATTAGGGGAGCAGTATGCAAATTGCAATGAACTCAGCAGTTCCTACTTCCCTGGTGAAAGAGGAGATGAACATCCCAGCCTTATAACCAAATTGAATGTTTTATTTTTTTTTCATTTTTATGGATGCCACCCTTTAAGGTTATTAAGAAAACCTAAAGGGGTTTGTTAAATTGTTTTGATAAAAATGTAGGTTACGTGTTGTAACAAGAAATCTATTATGCTGTGTTTCTTATACAAAAGGGAAAAGGAGCAAAAGAGAAAAGAAGCAGGAGTTGGAGAGATGGCTCAAAATGAGGAGTATGGGGAGAAATGAAAGAGGAAGGACTGGGGAGGCAGATTTGGTCAAAACACATTATATGAAATTCTCAAACAACAAAATAAGCTCAGCTGCTCTTACAGAGCCTGGAGTGTGATTCCCAGCTTCCGTATTTGATGGCTCACCACTGCTATAATTGCTCCAAGAGATCTGATTACCTGTTTAGCATTGTAGGCACATGGATACATATGTACATGCATATATATGTATGTATATACAGATATATACATACTTAAAATATTAAAAAGAAGGAAGAGAGGAAAGGGAGTGGGGAGGATAACAGGTGAGGAAAGACTATTTAGATGGATGCTCATGGTCAGAATAGAAAGAAGAAAGAAAATGAAGGATAATAACTTCCACAAATTTATGTGAGCAATTGAGGAAAGACTTTGCATAAAGTTCCTGCTAGAGAATGACTTGGAAAACTTACATTTTCCAGAATGTCCTGAATCTAGAGCTAGTCAATGGCAGCTGATCTGACATCATTAACTTTCCCTCCAGGTTTTGGTAATTAAAAATGCTATGACCTTTGCAATTCAACTTCACTGTCCTTCATATTTAAAACAAAAAAACAGCAAAAATAAGAAAAAACAAACAAATAAAAATCAACACACGCACACACACACACACACACACACACACACACACACACACACACACACACACACACACACACGCACAAAGAATTTACTCAGGTACTTTAAAGTAACAGAGCCAGGAAATGAAGGAAGCTTAGTCTCTGAGTGACTTAAAGGCCTGAGCAAATCAGCCACAGCATCACCCTTTGTTATCTGGATAGGAAATGAACCCTTTTTATAGTAAGTCATTATTTTTGAACTGCTGTTATGCCACTGCCTATCATCCTCACAGATATTATTTGGAACTGTGGATATGCCTTATTTCATTAAGAGCAGATGTTGCCTTGCTAGGTCAATTATCCATTGTTGTAGGAATTTTGCATCAGGATTACATTAGAAAATTACACTGGAGACACATGAAGCTCCATTTTAACTAGGAGGATGGTAATAACAAAGCAATAAGAGGGAAAGTCATATGCTGTCATTACCTCAATTTTACATGGTCATGCATTCTCTAGTTTAGCTGTCTAGCTAAAATGGAATAAGGGGCAACGTTTACCTTCTTACTAAGGTGGGAGGAGTGGGGGGAGAGAGACAGAGAGATGATAGAGAGAAAAGACAGAAAGAGATGGGTGAAGGAAAGGGGGAGACAAAAGGAAAGATGGAGGGAAGGAATATGGAGGGTAGGAAGAGTGGAGGGAAGGAGAATGGAAAGAAACACATATGAAGCATATTTTACTCACTTGGTGAGTATAAGTGAGTTCTGTCATGAGATATGGGAAAAACAGATTGTCTCAGTTTATAGCATAGACAGAAATTTGTGGCCAAGAGTATGGAAGGAAAATAAGGAAGAACCCATTTGACTTCTACTTCTTGAGATGAGAAGATGCCACCAGGAATCAGCAGAGATTATGAATGGCACTAGAGTTCATAGAAGACAACTTCAGAAAGGAGAGAACTGTGCATGGACAGGGTTCCAGGCATCAGCTGGGGTAGGGCGGGGGTGGTCCCTGAAGAATTTAACAAAGTTCTGATGATATCTATTCCAGAAGAAACTCAAAAGGCAGAGAGTAACTATGAAAAATGATTCAGTGTAACCAAGCCAATACACATAAACCTGGTGCAGCATCCATTCTACACTCAGACTCTAAAAGAGCTCACCATTCTTCAAACTTTAGAGAAACAACTCAGAGGGATCTTGCCTCAGTGGTGGGAGATAATTAGTCTTAATTATGATTCTGATCTTCCCAACTGATATTAAATGAACAGAAACATGGAACTGTTTCTAGGTAGCAACCTTGTGTCTCAGAAAAATCTCAAGAGCATACAAAAATTTAAAAACAAAAATATTCAGATTGAGTAAGTAGAAAAAAACCCGCAAGATTTAAAAAAGTTGACAGTACCAAAATCATCCCTGATTACCAAGAGAAAGCTTAGTGATTCTTCTATAAACAGGTAAAAGTAGGCTTCAGAATGTACATCATCAGCAGGGGGAAGGAAGGTAATTTCTACAATAAGGGTAAAGTTCAACAAAAGAATGTAATGTCCATGTGGGAAAATCACAGCTGAAATTATGTAGTATAGTAATGGGTAGAAAAAAGAAGACAGAAAGCCAGTAGGATGTGGTAGGATGTGGTGGAGTCTCAATACAGGAACCACCAGCTATGTTGTCACACAACCCTTCACCCTGAAATGCAAAACACACACATATATTTCTTGTCTGAAAGACATCTGGAATATTTAAAAGACAGTCTACAGCTATGCCCCAATAAACCTTGAGAGATTCCAAAGAATTAAGTGAAGGCTATGAAACTTAAAAATCAATAACAGAAAAACTCTCTGGAAAAAATCTTAACATTTATAAACCAACTAGAATACTTTAATCTGAGAGACAAGACATCAGTTTTGTATTAAATTTTACTGAAAATATAATTGGTATTTGGGAGATACCACTAACACAAAATTTAGTGAGTGGATTTATACTAAAAACTATGTATATTAGAAAATAATTTTAAAATCTCAGTGTCCTTAATATAATGAAACTAAAATAAGAATAGAAAGCTATATGCAAATTTTCAAATTGATAAATAAATAGAAAATCACAGAGATCCCTTTTAAAAAGAGTGGAACTGAAAAAAATCTATCAGGCAAAGCAACGCTTTGAAAACTCAATAAAATCAAATAACCTAGACACATCGAGCAGAAGGGGGAGAGGATAGCAATGACAATGTCAGATATGAGTGGGAATATAACTGAATGTATAGATATTTTTAGAATAAAGTACTGGTAAACTGATGGTATGTATTAAAGTCACAAGTCACCAGAGCAAAAAGGTGCAAAACAACAAAAACAAAAGACAGGTATTTACAAAATAAATCAGATTTGTGAGCGAAAATCTTGGGGGACAAAATATTCAAATCTAAATGTGTTCCCTGGCAGATTCTACCCACTAAATAACATCCCAAGTTAGGAAGAGAGAATACTCCCTACTTCATTCTACAAGGCGACCCTTATTCTGTTGCTATTTTTTTTTAATGTTTCTTTTTCCTAATTGACTAAATTTTTTCTTGGAATAAAAATTCTTTGGAAAGCATTCTAACAAAATAAACTGATAATATAAGACTTCTTGAGAATACAGATGAAAAAGTTCTAAATAAAATTTAAAATCTAAATTCAAAGATGCACAAAAAAGGATTTTATATCAGAACCAAGTTGATTTGTCCTAAGAATGTGAATCTGATTTACCATTCAAAAAGCAATCAGTGTAATTTAACATATTAACAGGCTAAACAAGAAAAAAAAAATCATATAATCATCTCCACTGATGCAAAAAATTTTAGTTAAGAAAACCATCACCCATTCCTGATAATGGAGGAAATAGGAGTTAAAGGAAACTTCCTGAATCTAAAAAAAAAAAAAAAAACCCTCTGCCCTCTGAAAACGAGATGACTCATTATCCCTAATAATGAGAAGCTGAAGGATTAGAAAGGTGGCTCAGCAGTTAAGAGCACTTGCTGCTCATGTAGAGTGCAGAGTATTCATGTTTGGTTCTTAGCACCCACATGGCAGCTCATAAACATCCCAGCTTCCATTCCAGGGCATGCATCATCTTCTTTCAGTCTAAAAAGGCACTGCACACATGTGGTTCACATACTCACATGCTGAGAACACTCATACACATAAAAATCAAAACAAAACATAATGAAAACATAATGGGAAGATGAGACTTATCTCCTAAAACCACTTATCTCCTAAAAAGAGAGTGCGATGACTAGTGGCCTAAGCTTTCCATCTTTCAATGCAAATAAAAGAAAAACTGCAAGTAAAAAATTAATAAAATAAGGATTGTGCCTTTTCAAATTCACACCTTCACAAAGAGATTTTGTGTGTTGAAGAAGTAGAGTCAAATGTATAACAAGGCTGGTAGAATTGTTTTCTTCTTGGATTTTGTCCCTGTGGTCACAAAGATACTCATGTAATCCATGACGGTTACATGTGAACATATGTGAGGACAGAAACAGTGTACACAATAAAAAAAATTATACATGTAGTAATTTTGTCCAGTGTTTTAAAGCAAAACCTCCTATGAGGGCCACAGCAATTCGTGTCCTGTCAGCTCACTGGAGGTGTGAGTGAAACCAATTAAGAATAGTGAATGATTACCTGGGCTGAAATGTATAAAGAAAATAAATCTATGATTTCACAACAATTTCCATTTTTCTCTGGAATGTCATTCTGTGCTCTTATTTACATATAGGAGTATCAAAATTGGCTCATAATAATCAAAGTAGTCAAATAATTACACTGTAGATGTAGCACAAAAACTGTGTTTCTATGTTCTTCATCCTACACGAACCTCTCAGACTGAGATCAAACGGACAAAACTGGAATTTGTTTTACATCTTTAACATATTCCCTTTCTGCCTAAGATCACGAATGAAAGAAGTTTGTTTTCAGAGTAGTTCAGTGGTTCAGTGCACACACACACATGCACACACTCACACACACATACACACACACACACACACACACACACACACACACACACACCACCACCACCACCAATAAATAAGTAATACACATAATAAAAATTGAATTTGTTTTCAGTTAAGAATCTCAATACTCTCTTCTATGAAATTACAAATTTAGCTAGATAATAACAGTGTGAGATAGGGAACTCTATTGGATAGAAAATAACGTTAGGAAAAAAAATCAGCCTGTGCCTGTTCATTACAGAAGCAATTTTATTTAAAAAATAATCTAATTTAGAGCTTGTTAAGTCCACAGACACAGAACCTAGGAGAGGCAGAACCTAAAGCAGAATGTTCCAACCAGGAAGCTGAGAGGCACACTTGGGAAACTTGTGTGTCAAGTGTCCCAGGAATAGTGATCCTATCAATCTGGGATTCTAGAGATGAATAGGTTAATCAGATTCCTAGAGCTCTTTACAGACATCTACAATCAGCCTCTTCAGGGTAACACAGGAAGATGACCCAGGAAAGACAGAGCAGTGGAGGTTCACAGATGGGCATTACAATGAGAAACATTTACATCTGAGGTCCCACCACAGTTTGGCCAACATTCAAGTACATGGACATCACCACTTACAAATGGCAGCTACAGAAATTGCTGGTGTGCACTATGGTTGAAAATTATGGAGAAGATAAATGAGGGGCTGCCTCATTTATCTGTCCTCATGGAGGGACAATGTGTGTATGTAGCTGATGTCCAAGCTAGATAACATAGCTCACCTTTTCTCAGAAACAAAGCAGCGTCTTTATGTGACTGACTGAGAAAATAGGAACTTGAACAGCAATCAAATGTCTCCATGTGTATATGTGAAATGAGAAAATGTAGGTTATTTGGCAAAACAATTAATTTGACAAATTTTGAAATGTTGGTGAAAATGATTAAAATTTCCTACCGAGTATGATTATCCAAATACTGGAAGGTGGCGTTCTATCATGCATATTGATCAGAATTATACCACTCAGCCTAAGCACAGGATCTGATGGGCAAATCTATGCTTGTAGAAATAAGAACACATCTGGAAAAATTCAAGGGAGTATTGAATATGTTATAGGAGCAAAGTATTCAATGATTGCAAGTATTTTACATGTTGCTTTTATTTCACCTGTTTATTCTAATGATAAATAATGCAGTTGTCACCAAGCTCGATTCAGGTCACCAGTTTATCCCAGGGTGGCATGAATAATATTTCCTATACGTTTCTTTGAAGTGAAACCACAAAGCAACAGTGACCTGGTATATGAGAAACATATTAATATTCACAGCTATCTATATACTGTGTACCAGATTAGAAGAGGGCAGAGACTAGAAGATACCCTGAGCCTGCTGATGAGCTAAATATTCAATTAAGACTGTCTTCTCTCTGGACCACACAAACAAAAAGCAAATACCAGGGTAATGATAGGATGTGAGATATGCAATTTCATCTGATGCTACAGCCCTGAGGGCAATGATTTCTGGTGCTTTGTGCATTAATTGTCTACCATGGGCTTTGTAATACAGGACAAAAATTAATTTCAGACATCTCACATTTTTTCACAGGGCATGTGTTATCTGAATATTGACAAGGTGAAAAAAAATAACTGTGGCATCAAACTATTCCTCTGAGTCTAAGTAGCTGTAATAGTATCTCTAGGCAAATATCCCTTATTCATTGCAATTTTGTTATTGTTTACACTTTGATTTTCATTCCTCTTCCTCCTTCTCCTCCTTTTCCTGCTTCACTCCCTTTTCAATTTCTATGTGTATGTACACACACACACACACACACACACACACACACGTAATCCTATGAAGCCAAATTCTTTATTTAAAAAGTCAGTTTTTGATTGATAGTCGATAGATAAATGAATCACCTAGTCTGGGGGAAGTGTGGGTGTTTCTGACTGTGTCTTCTTTAAATTTTCTTAGGTAAGGTACATATGGGTTGTTAGTTTCTTAGATGAACTAAAATTTCTCCATTTCAATGAAAAGGTTGTAATTAATATTCATTGATTGCTGTTAGGTGCCTTTTTATTTATGATCCTATATAACTGTCCCCCAAAATACTGATAAAATGCATAGGATTCTAGCAATATTCCAGCTACACATCCAAAGGAAGGCTGAAGAGGGATTGTATCCTGAGTTATGGTAACTTTATGCTACACTGCTTACTAAGAATAAACAGCATGGATCCTAATAGAAAATCTATACTATGACCAGACCAGACATCAACAAATCACCAAGGTTTTGGAGAGAGACAGAATTGACATTTCCATTTCCTCTTTGTGAGGCAGTTTTATGATTGCTACCTGATCTTAATTCATATAACCTCCAGACTACCAATCAGATGCTTTCACCTCCTTTCTCTCCCTTCCCCCACCATCCTATTGTTTCTCCCTTTTGATTCTGTAATACTTTGCAATTAATGGGCAAACCTTTTATAGTAAAGAATTATTTAGGAGGCTGTTGAGGTGGCTCAATGGAATAAGGGTGCTTGCTACCAAGGCTGATAATCTAAATTTAATCCTTGATATCCAACTGATATTTTTAGGATTTGCTCCTTAAAATTGTCCCCTGAGTTCTACACACAATGCTGGTAACAAGTGTCTTTCTCATCCTCTATCCTTCCAAAAGTAAATTTGAAAAAATTAAAGAATTATTCAGGAGCAGCTCATCTTTAAAGAGCAGAAGTCCAATTAAGATATATGGGCAGTGGGAGGGTGGGGATCTTCAGCTTCTGTTGGCATGTGCCTCCCCTCACTCCCTTCCCATCTTCCCTGACTTGTGATTGAAATGATTTTGTCATTGGTAACAATGCCTGTCTCTCTTCATCTGTCTGATTATTTTTTAATCCCCTCAAAGCCCATCGTGGTGATTAAGCCCTTTGCTTATCATGGGTCCTCAGTAGATACTTGTCAAACCATCACATCACTCTCGTTTTACCTGACTGTCGGTTTCAATACAAGAGATCTTAGAACACAGAAAGAATGTGGAAAAGCTACACCATTTTCAGTACTCAATACTTTTGAATAGGCACACAGCAGGGTACTGTAGGTATGGATTTCATGTCTTTAGGTAGAAAGAGGTTGTTGGTAACTCTTCTGGACTACACACCACTATGTATTAACATGCAATTAATACAAACAAGTCCACTTCTGAGTGGCAGGCAAGCTATAATCATTTACTTTGAGAAAAGTTCCATACAATTGTTTCTCTACTTAAAAAGCCAAAAGAGATTGAATGAAAATAGAAGAAGGTTGTCTTTAACATTACCAGAACTTTTTTTTTTGAGCCCCTACACAATTGAGGGTTGCATGGTGTTTAGGCTGCTATCTTTGGAGTGAAAGTCTCTAAGTTTTTGTATTGGCTGAACATCAAGGTAACTATAATTACAGCCAAATTCCCTTCCTCACTGTAGTTGTATATAAAACATAAATGATGGGATGTCAAACTTCATAACCAGATTTTAATTCTAAGGACCAACATGGTAGAAATAAGAAGACAATCTCTGAAACTTGTCATCTGTCCTTCATATATGTTTGACATATGATGCAGCATAGAAGTACACACACACACACACACACACACACACACACACACACAACACACACACTCACACAGAGCAACTAAATTTATTATTGTTATTATTAGTATTAATAGTAGTAGTATAAATGTTATTGTAATATCATTTTCACAGGACACTTGATTCCTAAGCAGTTGTGAACATTAACAAACAAGAGTCACACTGCCTGTACAGCAGGCACTCAATAAGTAACAGAAGGTTGTTAGTGATGCTAATGACACGACAATAGCAACAACGATACCACGTGCCTGCCTATCTTTATGATTATCCTGTGATGGACGGTGCATAATGTATGTCCCTTCTCCTTGTTCTGAGATTAACACAGCAGTTCTGATAAACTGCCAAAGAGCTCACTGAATGGGGATGTTTTCCCAGTGCATTCAGAAAACATTTATAAGTAAACTGGAAGCAATTGTTGGAAGATGAGCACTTCCAGAGGCAGTCTCTGAAGCATGAACAGGATCACCTGCATGTCCAGGCTGGTGACAGAGAATTTTCATTGGTTGTCAATCAAAATCTTATGCAGGGGTAAAGTCAAAAGCATTCTGATTTTCTTGAAAAGAAAGGAAGAAAAGAAACACATGTAGTTGTTCATAAGCTGATGTTGAATGTTTCTAAGCAGTGTATTTGAATAAATATTCAAATTCATCTCATACCTATACTTTTTGTTTTCTGCATACTGTTTTAAATTTTGGGAAAGATTGATCCATTTATTTAACTTTAAAAGTTACTTAATGTATTTTAGATGTGTGAAAGTTTTTCCTGCTTGTGTGTATGTGTACCATTTGTATGTGACATACCCTCACATGTCAAAAGAGCTCATAATATTCCCTGACACTGCAGTTATGGGTGTTTGTGTGGCAAGATGTGGGTGCTTGAAGTCAGTGTCCTTTGGATGATCAGCCAGTGCTCATCTGAATCATAACTCCAGCCCCAGAATGGTCTATCTTATGCAGACATTGAGACTTGTATCTTGAGTTCTCCCTGGCAGGTATTTCAGAAAAAAAATCTCATAGTGGGGCAGCTGGTAAGATGAGAAAATTAGTCAGGAAAATATGTATACCTAATGATGGGGGAAATAAGAGGAATGGGTGCTCTGTGCATGTTGTGACGTGAATATGAGTTATCACACTAACCAGAAGCACTATCTTTATAAATCTATAATGCCCCCCCTTTTATGCCTCTCCCTGAACTGTTGTCTTCCCTCTTATTTTTATTGACAACTCAACACATGCTGGAATAATATATGTCTGGATTATCCGGATTTATAATCATGTGGCTATCACTGTCTTCTTCCACTTTTCTCGTTGAGTTTCTGCACAGGCTTTGAGTGATTAAAACAGCTCTGTCATTTGTTAAGGTAGCCCAAGTTTAAAACATGAACAAACCAGACAGGCACATAGGGAAGAAGAAAATCAGCCTTAAAATACCACAACTGGCATTGTATCAGCAAGTTCAAATATGGGGGTTAGGGGCGGACCACAGTGAATGACAAAGAAATGCTCACAGACCCACTGCTTGTTAGCACAGCATGCATCAATTTAAAGGAAAATTTTCTAACAATAAGTAAAGTACAGGGCTACAATTAAAACCTTTCAATGCCTGCAATCCATGGAAAAGCCATTTAGTGATGAATTAGAGGGCAAAAGATTATCATACACTAACGTAAGCTTCCATTGATTCTATCAAGTTGTTTGCCTAGCAGTACATGAGCTATGATGAAAAAGTCAAGAAATGATTTTCCCCATCTGAATATTATTAATTATAAGCACTCATTTTGATTGGTGTGTGGCACTCTGAGTTGCAGAAAGAAAAGATATGATGGCAACCTCCAATTATACTTAATAATAAATACTATTTATCATTTGCATAAACATTTTTCCATTTCCAATACGCTTGGAGATTTTTCTTTCTCACATCCTGTGTGTATATAAGGAATATCAATGCAACTTTTCTTTCTAAGTATTTTTCAGTGTTCCTGTGAATTCTGAAAATTGTAAGATTTCTTGGGGCAAATTGAGACTCTTGTAAGTGCTAACAAACCATGACAACTACATTTTAGAGTTGCTGAACAATTAGTTTAAAGAAATTCAAGGGACTTCTTAGGCAAATGTTTAGTTAATTCCTAACTTGGGCCTAAAAGTTGGAAGAGGAAAAAGTGGGAAGCAGAAAGACACATAAAAAATTCTCTGGGCATTTTCACAGTGCTGGAAGGTGGAAGAGAATAATAAACACTAGTGATACCTCTTGTGAACCCTGAGAGCTATAACAATTATTGGTGTAACAAGACAAGTCTAGTGGTGCAATAGTCACACAAACACCATGGGAGTGACCAACCAATTTCTGTTTGGAATTATTGCTCACTCAGCAAGAAGATGCCTATAGTTGGTGCCAACATTAAGCTAAGAACCAATGAATAGAGAGATCCCAGGCTGGAGGAGATACTGTTTGTGTAGCTACTGGCAGTGGGAGGACAATCTGTTCCTGATGCTTGAGCTGACTTTTTGGAGCACACTCCCTACAGCAGGATGCCATGCTGGGCCTTGTTGCAGGGGGAGGGGTTTGATCCTTACTCAACTTAATGTGCCAGACTTTGTTGATTCCCCATGAGAGGCCTTACCCTTTTGGAGGGGTGGATAAGGGGATGGCTTGGAGGAATGTGGGGGTGGGAATGAGAGAAGGGGTGGGAGCATGAACTGTTTTTGGAATATAGGATAAAAAGTAAAATTAAAAAAGAAAGAAAATTAATGTATAAAATTTAAAATACCTATATCAGAGTATGACAATGAATTAAAAATGTAAAAAAAAAACTACGAGAGAAATAATTACATAAAGTTGTACATTTTGAGTTTTTGAGAAAAAATGTTCATGCGGAGTAAAATTTGGACTGGTACTGACAACATATTTAGAAATATAGTTCATTGTACCTAGAAAAGGTCAAAGGAGTCTATCTTCTATGGGATTAATCAGAATTATCAATAAAAACTGAAACAACTGGTTTTCCATCTATTCTTCTGTAGAACTCTTGGAATCCAGTTGCTGAGAGGGAGGAGTGATGAGAAAAAGAGGTTGAGACCAAGCTGGAGAAACACAAAGAAACTGCTGACCTGAACAAGGGGGAGCTCATGGACCCAAGACTGATAGCTGGGAAACCAGCATAGGACCGACCCAGATTCCCTGAATGTGATGTTAGTTGAGAGGACTGGGCAATCTATAGGGTCTCTGGTAGTGGATCAGTATTTATCTATAGTTATACAATTGGACTTTGGGAGTCCATTTCAATAGAGGGATACTCCCTCAGCCTAGACACATGGGGGAGGTGGAGATCACCTGCGTCCTGATTTAAATGATATGACAGACTTTGAAAACTTCCCTGGAAGGCCTCCTCAGGGAAAACTGTGTATTGCAACCCTGTCACACTAAGAAAAATGTGGATCCAACATTAAGGCCAATATCAAAAATGGACCTATAAAAAGAGTCCACTGCACTTAAATCTATAACAATTAAAATGATGGTATTCATGAAACATAAAATATAGGACAACTATTACAGAATGTCTATAAGAAATAGTAAAATAAAATGAGGTACTCTAGAGAGAGAATGCTTGCCTGGTATAGACAAATATCTATCATTCATCATTTTGGTATTCAAGTGCTAATTCAGGGTCATCATGTTAGTTACCCATTTTCCACTAGAAGCTTGCAAAATGCTATGTTTCCTTCCTGCTCTTCAGTTCCTGAGGAAAATAAATATCTGTGTTTTTCATTTTGCCAACAAGCATAAATTTTTAAACACTAATACAGAATTTAATGTATAGTCACACAATAGTGTCTACCTATTTTAACAAGTTTTAAAATGATGTTAAAATACTATATAATTATTTAGGTAAAATTATATGTATATTTTTCTGATATTCATAAAAATGCATATATAAGTATACATGGATAAGAAAGAAATAAAGATATCTAGATATAAATGTACATGAAATAAATTTCTTGCAGGGAATGAATAATTTTGAATGGTCTTATGATCTTTACGACATGTTATATTGTTCTTAAGTTTTCAATAAACAGCCAGATTTTACTTTGAGGATTATGTTTAACAGAGATACATTTTTTTAATATGTATATATGAGAAGTTACTATACTGTTTTTATCTTGACTGTGCTGAAGCAGAGCATTAGATAATAGCATGTGCACATTTTTGGAACCACTTTAGAACATGAAAGCAAGGACAAAACTAGGCTGAGAATATGACTCAAGGTTAGAATGATCAACCATGATTCAAAGCAAGAAACACTGAGTCGACATCCAGGTGTGACAATGTTCCAAATAACTGTTGTAGCTTTCATTATGTGTGCTACTGTAGTACCCCACATCTAAGTAAGTGCAATGAGTGAGAGTCTTGAGAGGGGCAGTTGTAAGGAAGTACTTAGCTGTAGCTATAGCTGTCCATTTATCAAGTAGAACATCCAGGTCACTAGAACTGGTTAAAGATTAGAAATGACCTGGTTTTCTGTAGTAAAATTTTTTCATCTGGTGAGGTAATAGAAAAAATACTTCTACATCTGAAACAAAGAACATGTTTTCCTTTGAGACATAATTTAACAGTCCAACCTTCTTGGTTAAGATAAAAAGCAGTTTCCTTGTTTGAGAAGGGTATGGAGTTTGAGGTGTGAATGATTGGTTCTTTTAGCTTTCTGAGAGACAGTGCTAAATTTCTTTCATTTAATTGAAGTCCAGTTGAAATTAATTTATTAATGGAATTTAAATTTGTTGAGTTAGGAGGTGCCCAGGACATTGTATAGGAAATATTTTTGAAAGAGGAACTACAAATGTGGATATAAGATTATTACTTCACCAAAAGTAACAGAGATAACTTGGTTTTTGTTTGTTTGAATCAGGGTCTCTTGTTTATCACAATGGCTTTCAACTGTGATTCTCATACAACAACCTCCCATGGGGGACAGTCACAGGCCTAGCCCATCACACTAAGTTATAAAGAATACGTTTGCCTCTCTTTCCTTACCTCAACTTTTCTAACTATGTCTTGTTTTCCTTAACCAAAGAAAACTGTTTTTCCTATTCCTAAAACAGATTAAGTGATAGACATTGAGGTCTTGTATACCTATAGGTCTCTTGTTATGCAACAAGAACCAAAGTCTATGAATCTAAAAATAATGATTCCCCGAAAGTCTTATGAGGAGTCCCCAAAATTTTCTGTATTTTCTGGCTGTCCCTAATTTATCTCAATGATCCAGCTGTAGAGTGACTCACACCACAGGCAATCTCTTTTAGTAAATATAATGTTGGAGATGTGGACTTAACATATCATGAGTTCCTTTAATTAGTGTCTTTTGCTCTTGTACAATTACTTTCAGATATGTGATTAGTGACCACTTAATAACATCCCAAACAAAGATGAAAACAACCAAATGCTTAGAATTTCCATTCTCCCCCAATTTCCATGAAAAAGACAGCATTACTTTGCACAAACATACCTCTTGTGATTCCACAGGCACAACAGCTTTATTGTCTATAGTTCTCAGTCTTCACTCCACATTGGAATCTCTTGTGAGACTTAAGTATTACAAGCTCTTGATCCAGTTCCTCAGAAATTAGTATTAAATGAATGTAAATTGTAAACTGAGCTTCAAAAATTTGAAGATTTCCCCCCAGGAGATTGCAATAGTTAGTTAAAGTTCACACCACCAAAAGCATAGATGATCCCTTTGGGAAACATCCTAAGGCATCACTGTTATTCTTCATTGCTGACTGTCTTTGAACTATGCATCTATATTTGAGGTACCTACATAGAATTTACATAGTCATATATGTGGTCAACATTATCAAAAAGACCATGTTAAAACAAACCTCCTAACTGAATCAAATCAATTTAAACATTTCCTCCAATAGGGCAGCAAATGTAGGAAATTTATGATATATTTTCATTCTAATTGCACTTCAGTAGACACCAATATTACCATGTCATTAAAAATGACTGGGATTCAGGAAAAACATAAAGGAAATTTACATTACCACAAATGGACAAATTAGCAGAAAAGAAGAATTTCCTCTTGTATTTTTAATCCAATTTAATTACATTTATGTTATTATTCATCTTTTAACACCACTGACATTTCATTTTGTGTAAAGAAAAACATACAAATGAAAATGATGATGTATGTGAACAGAAAGCTGAGGTACTTCACAAAAAAGCCACAATGGGTTTGGCCAGTAGCGAGGTTTAGTCAGCTGTATTTACGGTTCCATAAATGGTAAGAAACAACATGACAAAGAGAAATGCTATGAATTCTGGGAGAAACACATGTAATGAAATAAATAATTCATAGACAGCACAAAGTTCACCAAACTGGCTCTCATAACAAAGGGTCTAAAATAAGTGGGGCTGTGTTTCTCCAAACGTACAGCCTCTGGAAGTCCATGCGCTGGGGAGGAATATAAACTATAATAAAAGAAGTAAAGGCTAAATAAATGACAAAAATAACAGTGAGGATGAATTCTACAATAGGTGATTCTTTGAACAATCCCCACAAAACACAGCAAAAAATGAATGAAAAAAGAGAAAACTTTTGATTACTGTTTGTCAAATCCTGAGGTCATTTTCAAAATAAAAGAAAGTTGTTTTGTTTGTTTGTTTTTTTGCTAGAATAAAATTCAGATGCTTTAAGACCCATAAATGTAGAATTAAAGTGTTATTTAAACAGCTATGGTGTCTTTATTGATCATTTATCTTCACTATCAACTTGGGTAGAGTTACAATTGCATAGGACACACATCTCTAGGTATACGAATGAAGGCATTTCCAGCAGTGTTCATCAGAAGAGGAAATACTCAACCCAAAAGTGTGTGATGACATCACAAATCTAAATAAATACTTATACAAAGAGAAAATGGTCTATGTACAGGCATTCTTTTATCTCTGCTTTCTGATTGTGAACATATTGCAACCAGTTACCTTATGTTCTTGCTGCTTTGCCTCTTTGCTATGATGGGTGAAAATCTCTTCAAACTAAGAACCAAAGCTATTTCCAGTTCTTAAATAGCAAGGGGAAATATCTAATACATATTCTGACCTTACCGGTAAGAAATTGGGAGCATGGAAGGAGGGGAGACTGAATTAGAAAGACAAGGAGAGTGGAAGAGGGGAGAGGACAACATGATGGAGCAGAAAGATTGAATTGGGGAAAGAATAGAGGACAGCAAGAAAATAAATTCGATAACACAGAGCCATTATAGGTTTAAAGAGAAATTTAACACTAGGAAAATAACCATCTACAAGGATGACACCTACTAACATTTTAGGCAATAGTGGAGAGGCTACCTTAAATGCCCTTCCCCAATAATGAGGTTGATGACTAGTTTATATGCCATCCTAGAGCCTTTATCTAGTAGCTAATGAAAACAGAAGCAGACGCCCACAGCTAAACACTGAGCCGAATTCTTAGAAGCCAGTTGCAGTGAGAGAGGAGTCATGAGCAAAGGGGTCAAGTCCAGGCTGGAAAACCTCACAGAAACAGCTGACCTGAACAAGGCAAGGGGGAGTTCATGGATCCCAGTCTGATAGCTGGGAAACCAGCATAGGACTGACCCAGACCTTATGAAAGTGGGTGCTAGTTAGGAGGACTGGGTAGTCTCTGGGGGCTCTAATAATGGATCAGTATTTATCCCTAGTATATGAATGGATTTGAGAGTCCATTCCACATAGAGGGATACTCTCTCAGCCTAGACATATTGGTGAGAGCCTACAAATGATATGACAGACTTTGAAGATTTTCTATAGAAGGCCTCACCCTCCCTGGGGAGAAGAATGGAGATAGGGTGAGGGGGGGAGAGGGTGACAGAACTGGAAATGACATGAAAAATAAGTGTTTTTTTCCAATCTAAATTTAAAAAATAAAGTTAACAAATATTGTACAATAGTGTTAGAACCATAATCTTGCCAGGATACGGTTAGGTCGCAGACTTCTTACATTTCATTTACTTAAGTATTCAACACTTTTTTTTCCATTTAAGCAAAACTAATACCTTGGTGTTTGGACTTAGAACATTACAATGGCAGTCATCATATCATCCTCCAATAGTGATTTTATTCTCTCTGGAGAAAACATTAAGTGACAGTTATAATCCAAACTCCTTTCCAAATGAATTAAAGTACATTAAGCTATGTAATTCAACACTGATTTAGAATATATTTTTCTAGCTGATTATTTTTCCCTAGTCTGTTCATGAAGTTCTATGTGACATGCATGTTAGAATTTCTAAAATGTGTCTTTTTTTTGAAGAATAGTTTTATATTCCTTATATCCAACAGTAGGCACTGCTTATAGAAAGAAAATAAGAGTTCATATATGTTTAAACTGAAGGCTTCTATTTGGTTTATGAAAACCAGAAACTTATTTGATTCATAACTGAACTCTCCAAGAATAGATAGGTCTTAAAGAAACATAGATTGCTTCAGTGGCATATGATACTTACAGAATCCCCAGTTACATTAACCAAATAAAGCATGTGACAAGTTAGACATGTCCACTAAATGTAGAAGCCTTTCTTGGAAGTCATAAGTATCCTTCTTAGGTAATATATTTCAGGATTATTTATGCTGATTTTTTCTTACCTTGCACTGTGGTCACCTTTTCAGACTTTAATGATGGAAAATCAAAATGGAAGCCAAGGAGATACAAGCATTACAATACAGAAGTTAAAAGTATATAACACATGATTTGGATGTATCATCCTTTCCTATTAAATCTCTATAAAAGAGAGAGAAAAATAATCAAACATAAAATATAGTTTAATTATTTACATAAGTTTGGAAAACAATAGTGCATTTAACCCCACTGTTGTCTGTTGTGGCTTGAATGGAAATGTTCCCATAGATTCATATATGTAAACACTTGGTCTGGTATAGGTAGCTTTACTTGGAGAGTTATGGAAATGTTAGGGAAGCCTTGCTGAAGGGAAGTACTTGATTAGGGGCAATATTTGAGTGTTTATAACCTTGCCCAGTTGGCTGTTCTCTTCTTTTCTTTCCCATGTTCCTAGGAAAAGATGATCAGAGTGCTTTCAGCATCGGTCTCAATTCTGTATCTACCTCTACCATAATGGCCTCAGGAGCTGTAAATTAAAATATATCCTTTTGTTCTTAAATGGTGTTTGTTCATGGTTTTTTGTCATCGAAATGGGAAAGTAATAAATACTCTGTCCATTCTTATCCTAGACGAACAGCTAATGTTATTGGTCAATGTTTGTAATGACATTTAGTGTAAATTAATGCACTAAAAATAAGTAAATGTGTCTTCTGGTCATCTCAGCCTATGAGGCAGTGACTAACTTCTGTCATCTCAGACTCATCCTGAGACCTATTCATGCTCTCCTAGGAAAGAAAGAGAGAAGAGACATAGAGGACTTTATGGAGAATTCTAAAATGATGAAACAGGGTCATGCTGCTATTAATAAGTAATGCTTTGGTAGTTTCTGCTATTATTTTTTTATGCAAAGCTCTGAATAGAACACTTTAATAGCTACTTCAAGGTCTGGTATAAAATAAAGCACTGTGTGTAGAGCACAGGATATGGTGTCCGGTGTTCCATTAGCTCTCAAGGAACTTTAGCTGGCAATGGGTTTCCACTTGGACTTTGCTGTTACATCTGTTTATATATAGTGATGCATTCTCTGCCTTGAGATGGAATATGTTCACATTTTGTTTTGTTTTGTTATGTGATGGTTTATTACTTTTTTGATAATATTTTTAAAATTTAAATTTACAACCCAGTTTCCTCACCATCCTCTTCTTCCCTGTTCCCCTCCTAACACCCATCCCATCCCCTTTCTGCTTCTCAGGGAGGGTGAGGCCTTCCATGGGGCACCGAATGTTTTTACAGGCAAAAAGTTTTTTGAAATTCCAAAGAGATTGTTGTGCTACTTCAGGTAAGGAGGAGCTGTTGACTAAGGCTTCCTCTTGAGACCTACATACTGACTGAAGGGCTCAGGGTGCTGAAATCATCCTGGCAGTGGATGGTAAACCATCTCCCAGGCATGACCGCATCCTGCTTCAGCAGAAGGTTTGAATGCAAATTGCTTTCTGAATCATTAGCTGTCATCTCCTCCCAGCTCCCCTCTTGCAGCTGTTCTTTCTGATTCTGCCTGCAAACTTTTCACACTGGGCATGCTCCCAAGCCAAACAAGTTGCTTCTCTCCACAGCTTTTGTTCCCACTGGGGTATAGAACCAAATTACAGAGATAAGCCAAAGAATGGATGCAACTTAGGCTGCATGTGATGAAGGGACTAATTTTTCTAAGCCAATGTGATAGAGGCCTTTGTAATTACTTTGAAATTATCTGCCTCTTTGGACTTTTCTAATGTTTCCAGCATTTATCTTTAGATCATGATCTTCTTCTTGGTTCAAGTCATGAAGATAAAATGATTTGTCATACATGGTTCTGAGAAAATGTCTGCATCTATTCAAGGAAAATTAAATGGAATGTGTCACATTACAGAAATTTCTTCTAAGAAACATAGTCCTCTTATGAATAAAGCTTATGAAAAATATCAACCAGGTCAAAAATTCCAAGACAGAAGCAGCTCCCATCCAAAGACTTTGAAATTAGAGGTGTTTCTCATGAATGAGTGCACAGTGGACAATGTATGAGAGACTAAAGCAAAGGGATCCAGCTAATATGTAAGAGGTACCATATAGAATTTTGTGCCCTGTAAAATGTTGAATGAATTGCCCACTTTATTATTTTAGGGTTTGATAAAATGTATTTTTACTTTGCTTTTATTAAAGCTTACTTCTCTCAAAAGTCCACCTATAAGAAAACTCTCACATTTATCTCCTTTTGCTTTTAGTAAAGATAGAATTTTTATTAATTATTTCAGAGTCAAGGGATAAAATACAACCTGGTCAGACATTTTAAAAATAATCTTTGTGTGTGTGTGTGTGTGTGTGTGTGTGTGTGTGTCACATGTGGTGTAACCATGGAGAACAGAAGAGATGGTTAAGTCCCCTAGATTGGAGTTATAGTGGATTGTGAGATGTCTCAAATGGGTGCTGAAAATCTCCCTCAGGTCTGCTGTGAAAGCAGGAAGAGGTCCTTAAGCACCTATTCCTCTAGGTCCCAGTTGACTTTAAGATCTGTATTATACTTCATTATTTTCTTTCGAAAGTAAGAGTGTCATGTTTTTCAGCCAAGGCCAAGACTTTCTATGCGGTTGAAGAAGATCTTGATCTTGATCTTCTGACCATCCTGCCTATGCTCCTTGTGTTGAGATTACAGATATGTGCCACTATACCTGAAATGTAGTCAATTCTTTCTAAAAAATAAAATAATAATAAAAACACTAAAGAGACAAAAAGAAACAAAACAAAATAAATCAATCTGTTTTAAATCAATACATTTTTTCTCATATATATGTACATATATATATAAAAAATGTAAAATGCAATAATTTTGAATCTTGTGGCATTATTATTATTATTATTATTATTATTATTATTATTATTATTAGGTTTTTCAAGATAGGGTTTCTCTGTGGCTTTGGAGGCTGTCCTGGAACCAGCTCTTGTAGATCAGGGTAGTCTCAAACTCACAAAGATCCACCTGCCTCTGCCTCCTGAGTGCTGGGATTAAAAACATGATCCACCACTGCTTGGCTTTTTAGAAGTTTTTTATTATTATTTTTTTATCTATATTATCTGCTCTAAAATTTATGATTAACATAAATATAAATGCAATGTGAAGTGGCTCTTATTATCTTATATATGAAATAAAAATGTTATTGATTTCTTCATTTTCTCTTCTAAGTGCAGAGGGTAAAATAGATGGTTCGAGGTTTCATAAGTAGAATGACCAATAACAAAGTATTATTCTTCTATGGTTTGAATCATAAAATAAAATTATATTTCTTTCTAAGATTTCCTTATTCATACTAGTAGTAGTGAAAACTCAGCATTTAGCTTCATAAGATCAAGAAAACAACAATTTCAGACATTTTGAAAGAGTAAGGGATGCCTATAATGACTATAAAATTATGGTTCATCTTTGGCCCTGCTGTTTCCCCTGCTTGAGGTGAATATTTGGTCAGCTTGGGTCCAACACCCCCACCCTCTCCTCGGAATTTCCTGGGTCAGCTCTGCTCATAGTGTACCCACTGTACCACACTCAACCTTCATGAGCCTGACCTCACCTGACCCTTCACCCCCTCCACCCTCTGCTTGAGGTGACTCTGGAGGAAGCTCAGGTCCCACACTCCTCTCCTCCATTCTTTCCTTGGAACTTTCTGGGTTGGCTCTGCACCTTGACCACCATATACCCTCTGCTTCAGGGGTCCTGTTCTGGCATGCTTGACCATCTGGAGCCTGCCCTCCTCTCAGCCTTGGCTCTGCTGCACCCTCTGCTTGAGACCTCCAAGAGAGCTTGAACCATCCAGAGTTACTGACATGGAAATCCTGACTCACCTACACCCATCAAGAGAGGAGAGTAGAGAGAGAAACTTCACCCACTGGAAGAAGAGATGGGAAGACAGCAGTACAAGAGCACATTCAACAATAGAAAGACCAATAGGACACAACTAGAATCTAGGGACTCTACACCAACCAGACCTGAACACACCAAAGCAAATGAAGCAGAAGAGAATGACCTTGAAACAACAACATGAAAATGATAGAGGCCCTCAAAGATGATATGAAAAAAAACCCTTAATGAAATAGAAGGAAAAACAAAAAGAAGTAGAAGAAATAGAGGTAAAGACAAACCAAAAAATTCAATAAATCAACAAATCTCTTAAAGAAAGCAAGGAAAGGCAAGAAAAATTTCACAGACGAAGGGAACAATTCAAACAGTTCAACACCTGAAGACTGAAATAGAGATAATAAAGAAAACACAAACTGAGGAAGTTCTGGAAATAGAAAAGTTTGGTAAATGATCAGGAACTACAGATGCAAACATAGCCAACAGAATTCAAGAGGTGGAAGAGAATTCAGGTGCTGAAGATTAACTAGAGGAAATAGATCCATTGGCAAAGGAAAATCTTAAATTCAACAAATCCTTAATAAAAAATATCCAGGAAATATGTGACACCATGAAAAGATGGAACCTAAGAATAATAAGAATAGAAGAAGGCAAAGTAACCCAGCTCAAAGGTGCAGAAAATATTTTTAACAAAATCACAGAAGAAAACTTTTTCAACCTGAAGAAGTACATGCCTATGAAAGTACACAAAGCTTACCAAACACCATATAGACTGCACCAAAAGAAAAGAAAAAAAGAAAAATAAAAAAGCCCCATCACCATATAATAATCAAAACATAAAACATACAGAATAAAGAAAAAATATTAAGAGCAGCAAAGGAAAAAGGCCAGGTAACACATAAAGACAGACCTACTATACCCAGCAGAACTCTCAACTCTCAATCATTATAAATGTAGAAAACAAGATAGTCCATGGCAAAACCAGATTTACACAATACATATCCACAGTCAAGCCCTACAGAAAGTTTTGGATGGAAAACTCCAACCCAAGAAAGTTAACTACACTCACAAACACATAGTCAATAGATAATTCCACTTTACCAGAACCACAAAGAAAAAGTGGGGCAAATACATTCACAATACCACCACCAACAACAAATCTAAAACAAACAAGAATTAACAGTCAATGGTTCTTACTTTCCTTCAATGTCAATGGTCTTAACTTGCCTATAAAACAAACACAGGCTAACAGAATGGATACAAAGACAGAATCCATCCTTCTGCTGCATACAAGAAACACACCTCAGCTTAAAAAATAGACACTACCTCAGATTAAAGAGTTGGAAAAAGATTTACCAATCAAATAGTGGATCCCAGAAACAAGCTGGTATAGTTATCATAATATCTAACAAATTAGAACTCAAACTAAAATCAATCAAAAGAGATGAAAGAGGTTTTTTCATATTCATCACAGGAAAATGCCAACAAGACAAAGTCTCAATTCTGAACATCTATGCCCCAAATAGAAAGGCAACTACATTCATAAAAGAAGCATTACTAAAACACAAACCTCACATAAAACCTCACAAACTTGCAGTATGAGACATCAACACTGCATTCTCACTGCTAGACAGGACCACCAGACAGATACATAACAAAGAAACAAAAGACCTAACAGAAATTATGTCCCAATTGGGTTTAACAGATATCTATAGAACATTCCATCCAACCACAAAAGTATATATCTTCTTCTGAGCTCCACATGGAACATTCTCTAAAATAGACTACATATATCAACAGATACAAAAAAAATTGAAATAACCCATGTATCTTATCAGACCACCATGCTTTAAAGGTAGAATTCAACAACAACAGAAATTACAGAAACATTAAAATCTCATAGAAATTGAACAATGTGCAATTGTAACATTCCAGTGTCAAACAAGAAATAAAGAAAGTAAAGATATCCTAGAATTCAATGAAAATGAAGACACAACATACCCAAACTCAGAGAATACTTTGAAAGCAGTGTTAAGAAGGAAGATCATAGCACTAAATATCTACATGAATAAATTGGAGAGTAGTCACATTAGAGAATTAACAGTACAACTAAGAGCTCTAGAACAAAAAGAAGCAAACTCCAGTCTAGAAATAATCAGATTGAGTTTTGAAATCAATAAAAATAGAAACAAAGGAAACAACACAAAGAATCAATGTAACAAAGAGATGATTCTTTGAGAAAATAAATTAGATAAGCCTTTATCCAAACTAACCAAAAAGCAGAGGGAGAGAGAGAGAGAGAGAGAGAGAGAGAGAGAGAGAGAGAGAGAGAGAGAGCATGCAAATCAACAAAATCAGAAATGAAAATGGGGACATGACAATGGGCAATGAGGAAATCCAGAGAATTTTCAGGTCATACTTTGAAAACCTCTACTCCACAAAATTCAAAAATTCAAAGAAAATGGACAAATTTCTGGATAGCTATCACTTAACAAAATTAAATCAAGAACATATAAGCAACTTAAATAAACCTATAACTCTTAATGTAATAGAAGCAGTCATCAAGAGCCTCCCAACCAAAAAAAAAAAAAAAAAAAAAAAAAAAGTAGCCCAGGCCAGATAGCTTCAGTGCAGAATTCTACCAGAAATTCAAAGAAGAGCTAATACCAATACTCCTCAAATTGTTCCACATAATGGAAGCAGAAGGGTCATTACCAAAGTCTTTTTATGAGGCTACAATTATCTTGGTACCCAAGCCACACAAAGACACAACTAAGAAAGAAAACTACAGACCAATATCCCTTATAAACATTAATGCAAAAATACTCAATAAAATACTGGCAAACTGAATCCAAGAACACATCAGAGAAATCAGAAATCATCCACCATGATGAAGTAAGTAGTCTTCATCCCAGGAATGCAGGGATGGTTTAACATAAGAAAATCTATGAATGTAATCCACCTTATAAATAAATTGAAAAAGAAAAAAACATATGGTAACCTCACTAAATGCTGAAAAGGGCTTTGACAAAATCCAACACCCCTTTATGATAAAGAAATTGGAGAGATCAGGGATACCTAAACATAATGCAAGAAATACACAGTAAGCCAACAGCCAATATCAAACTAAATGGAGAGAAACTAAAATTGATTCTTCTAAACTTAGGAACAAGACAAGGTTGTCCACTCTCTCCATATCTCTTCAATATTGTACTTGAAGTTCTAGTTAGAACAATAAGACAACAAAAGGAGATCAAGAGGATACAAATGGGCAAGAAAGAAGTCAAACTTTCACTATTTCTTGATGATATGATAGTTTAGATAAGTGACCCTAAAAACTCTATCAAGGAATTCCTACAGCTTACAAACACCTTCAGCAAAAGTGGCGGGATCCAAGATTAACTCAAAAAAAATCTGTAGCAGAGAATAAAGGGGCTGACAACATAAAATATCTTGGAGTAATGCTAACTAAACAAGTGAAAGACCTGTATAGCAAGAACTTTGAGTCTTTCAAGAAAGAAATTAAATAAGACACCAGAAAAAGTTCTTCCTTGTTCATGGATAGTCAGGATTAACAAGGTAAAAATTGCAGTCTTGCCAAAAGCAATCTACAGATTCAATTCAATCCCCATCAAAATTCCAGCACAATTCTTCACAGACCTTGAAAGAACAATACTCAACTTTATATGCAAAAACCAAACTCCCAGGATAGCCAAAACAACCCTGTACAACAAAGGAAATTCTGGAGGCATCACCATCCCTGACTTCAAGCTCTACTGTAGAGCCATAGTCCTTGGTATTGGCACAAAAATAGCCAGGAAGACCAATGGAATTAAAATGAAAACCCTGATATTAATCCACGCACCTATGAACACCTGATATTTTGACAAAGATGCCAAAATTATAGAATGGAAAAAAAGAAAGCATCTTCAGCAAACAGTGCTGGCATAACTGGATGCTAGCATATAGAAGACTTCAGATAGATTCATATCTATATCCATGCACAAAACTTAAGTTCAAATGGATCAAAGACATCAATATAAATCCAGCCATACTGAACCTCTTAGAAGAGAAAGTGGGAGGTACCCTGAAGGAAGACTTCTTCCTTAGAAGCTAGGAAACAAGGAGGACCTAAGAAAGACATACATGGTCCCTCATAGATAGGGAAAGGGACAAGATCTCCTGGATATATTCGGTTGGGGGGGGAGGGTCAGTGAGTGGAGAGGGAGACAGGAGAAAGAGAAGGGGAGGAGAGGAAAGTATACCATTTGTCACTTAGCATGGCAACTTTAATTTAATCCCTAAAATCCACAGAGTTGAAAAAAATAAAGAGAGAATAGACATCTGGAAACTTTTCTCTTATCTTTATATACATGCCTTGATGCCCACTTACATCTTCTGCAGACATTCAAGCTTTACCCGAGTATTTGTTATTCAGTTGAAAATACTTTCTTCCCATCAAGAAAATGTAACTTTTAGCACAATATCTGAAATGTATTAAGCACCAAAACAATATTTTTAAATAAATGAATCTGTAATCATTAAATATGTCAAACAGTATTAAATGTGACAATAGAAGAATATACAAGCTCTGAAATGTATCTTTCTAAAAGGCTGTGCAAGCAGTAAGTGATTGAATTAAAATTCTAAGTCTCATGTGGCAAATCATCATTATAGTCAGTTGTTTTTTATCAAAAGGAATATGTACAGTTTAAAACTCTCTTCAATCTAAAAGGTACTGAAGGGGGTAATAGAGGACTTATGACTTATTTTTCTATTGTGCCTTAAAAATGGGCAACAATTCTCACAAACAAAAGAACCAAAAGCTCAAGATATCTTGCCTAGCTTCCTTTCTGTTCATAAAGTCATTTCTGTGATGCAACCTATGTCTAGCCGGCAGAATGACCTTGATAAAATAGTATTTCTTTACAGCTTTCATATATGATTATTTTGTATTCATTATTTGTGGTGGTGGTTGGTTCTGCTTTGATAGGTCCTCTCTATGTATCTATCCCTGGTTGACCTTGAATACATTATGTGGTCCAGGCTGGTCTCAAACTTGTGGTCACTTTTTTGCCTTAGACTTTCTAAACTGGAATCCATTTTTCCCCCTGTAAAAATACCAATAACAGAACTTACTGGAGGTATCTCATAGGGATACATATAAAGAACTTTGGAGAGTACAAAGCTCTCTTCCAAAGCAAGTAAATATCTTAAATGTTATTATTTTAAGACTCCTTAAGAGGGACCATTTTCTAGTAAACGAAACTTCAGCTTATCAATTGAGCAGCTAAGCTTTACAAAATTTAAGGCAAGATATTCTTGGTGCAATAATAATTTCAAATAAATCTCAGTAATGGATAAGTAGCAAGCAATGAAAACACCTTTCTGGGTTATTTTGAATGAATATGAAAGCCAATTCAGAAACAGAGACGTCAGCCCAAGATTGCAATGTGACATTTTCCCTGAACTTCTTTTAGCCTTGCTATCAGCTCGCTTGCAATGTAATACATTACTGCATTTCATTTCTAGGCAAGAACATTATTTACTCAGAGGAGAAATACTTTCTTGAGGAAAGATTGTCCTTGGGAACTTTCAAGGACATTTGAGAAATATTTTAACACAAGGCACAGCATTACATACATTTGTTGTGTGCCTCCTTGTTTCAAGGGAACGATTTTTAAAAATCTTTCATTTATGTTTATTACAAACATCCATCTCTGTCCTCCAAAATCTAGCAATTAACAAAAGTTCATCGATTTCCAGTTTTCCTAGGTATCGTTTTATCAACTATATTTTTAATCAGTTTGACAGCATCACTTTCTTTTCTTTCAATATATTTTGTATATTTGTCTGATTTTTTAATAAAGAGTTTTATCAGTTGCAATTTACTTTTAACAAAAGTCTGTTGTCAGCATTCACCATTATTTAATTACCTTTATTTTTATCGAATTACTTGTAATTTAGTAGTGATGAGCAATCATTTAACTAAAATGTCTGGTATTTCTATGGAGACCCAATGTAATGTGGTTTGAATGTGAAATATCCTCCAGAAGTTCATGTGTTTGAACACTTGGTCCCCAGAACATGGTGTTATTTTTGTTCTCTTTTTCCCTTTTTAGAAGCTATTTATTTAAAACAAAATTGTTTTACATGTCAATCCCAGTTCCCACCTCAACATAAACCCAGCCCAATGAATCTCTTAGAAGAGAAAGTGGAAGGTACCCTGAACGAATTGGTACAGGAGACAGCTACCTTAACATAACATCAGTAGCATAGACACTGAAATCAACAATTAATAAATGGAACCTCCAGAAACTGAGAAGCTTCTGTAAGGCAAAGGACACAGTCAATAAGACAAAATGGAGCTCGTCTCCAAAATATACAAAGAAATAATTAGTCACTAAAACACCAAATAATCCAATTATAAAGTGGGGTACAGAAGTAAATAGAGAACTCTCAATAGAGGAATATAAAATGGCTGCATTCACTTAAGAAAGTACTCAACATCCTTAGCCATCAGGGAAATGCAAATCAAAACAAATTTGAGATACCATCTTACACCTGTCAGAATGGCAAAAAAAAAAAAAAAAAAAACCCAAAAACCAAAAAAACAAAAAACACAGTTTACATTATAGCAGATGTGGAGAAAGGGGAAAACTCCTGTACTGTTGGTGGGAGTGTAAACTCTATAGCTACTTTGGAAATCAGTATAACAGTTCCTCAGGAAAATGTCTATTACAAGATCCAGCAATTACACTCTTAGGCATGTACCAAAAAGATTCACTTTCAGGCAACAAAGACATCTGTTCAACTATATTCACAGCAGCATCATTTGTAATAGCCAGAACCTAGAATCAACCTAGATGTCCCTCAACTGAAGAATGGGTGGAGAAAATGTGGTACATTTGCACAATGATCTACTACTCAGAGGAAAAAACACAATGGAATCCTGAAATTTGCAGGGAAATGGATGGAACGAGAAGAATCCATCCTGAGTGAGGTAACCTAGTCACAAAAATACAAGCATGATATGTACTTATTCATATATGGATTTTAGACTTAGAGCAAAGGATTACCAGCCTATAATTCACACCACCAGAAGAGCTATGAAACAAGAAAGATCCTAAGAGAGACATACATGGTCCCCTATAGAAGGGGAAAAGGAAAATATCTCCTGAGCAAATTGGGAGCATGGAGGGAGGGGAAAGGGCATTAGGTGAAAGAGAAAGGGAGGAGGGGAGAGGTGGGAATGAGGAAACAAAAAGGTAGTGTTAATTTGGAAAGGTTTGAAACATTTGGAAGGTGGCACCTTGCTGCACGAAGAGGGTTCCAGGGAGTAGAGTGGTCTGGCTACGTTTTCTGTCACCTCTCTGTTTCCTTGCTTGTAAGGAGTGTGTCCAGCTGACTCATATTATTGCAGCCACCAGTTTTCTGCCATGGTGTTTTACATTCCCTCAAGGTATTAGTCAAAATAAGCACTCCCCCCTCCTTAACTTGTTTTTATTTAGGTATTTGGTTACAAAAATGTGAAAAGCGACTAATATCCCAGGCTACAATAAAAATTTTACAAAACTCTAAAATCATTACTGACAGTTGACAGACAATACCAAAGAAATGCTGAACAACTTGCCTAGGTCATAAAACCAGTGACTGGTATAAATGGGTTTCCCATGATCCCTAAAGATTCTTTAATACTTTCTAGTAACTAGTGCCAAGAAGATATCTTCTTAGGAGCTCTAGGATATCTTACTTACAGAGATTATTTTCTTATAGTTTCACCTTATAGCATCCTATCCTATTCAGGACCAGAGGCCACTCAAATTTAGAAGAAATAATATCATATATTTACATTTCTATGAGAAAAGAAATAGATACATGGTAGACTAGAAATTAAAAAAAAAAAACAAATCAATAAAATACCATTTTAATTATGTCCTGTACTTGTAAGGTAAAATCTAATACTTCATGTAACAGCATTAGAAATTACCCTCAGGAGGGGGCATCATGTGGAATGGGACAGACACTTGGAAGCTTTGAAGGCTGGAAAGCATTGACTCCTCACTTGGGACCACAAGGTGGGCAAAAGCAACAGGAAATTCTGTCATCTGCTATCTTTTGGATCTGGTTGTTTACGTCACTCCATCTGAGACTCTTGCTTGACTGTGCAAGTATGCTGATCACTCAAGGATCTTTTCAGTCTGCCTCATGCCCCTTCAAGGCTGAAGGCGGACACATAATTCATTTCCTCATACTTTCTTCTCGGGTCATATTGGACTTCAGGAATACAGTGCTGATCAATAAACAGCTTTGTGACAAAAAATGGAAACTTCATGATAGCAATTGTGAAGCAGGAGAGCAGACAATTGATAGGAACAATTACCACCAAAAGAGGTGACATACTAGAGCAGATAATCTTGAAGGGACCAGATTAGTCAATATGCTAGAGTAATGACAGGGATTAGCAGGTTAACATACAACCCTATAGAACCTTGACATTAATGGGTAGGACCACATACAAAAGAGTCTCCCCAATTTTGCATTTCTCTTTTATGTGAATATAAAACATTTGCTAATATCTGATAACTTTTGTTAATAACATGGTATGAGGGTGTTGTCACTGGACCCTTGTTCTGTTCCTCTTACCCAAATGTTGATTAGATATTTTTTTTCTTTTCCCCTACTACTTGAATCTTTAATTATCATTGGGACTGGTGGCTGGGTTTAGCATATTAGTACTGCTACACTAAGGGCCTTGGCCCCCAAACCATTCATAAACTTTGCAAAACTCCTCCTAAATAGTCAGTCTATTGGCATACTGATTTTAGGCTTCATGGCTCCAAAACCCATAAGAACTGAATTTCTATTATTTAAAAATTTTGTAGCCTGAGTAATGGTAATAATCTGCTAAATGGATATAGTAATAAAGTACCTTCTTTATATAACATATATTAATATAGCTTTCACCCTTCATCATAAAAGTTACTTTTTGAAGTAGATAGTAATTTATACAGAGATTCCAACTACTAGCTTGTAGAGGGTGAAAGGTTGTATAGTACTCACCTCTAGATGGGACATCTATATCCCAACCCCTGCAGCCAAGGCTAAAGAATTACTCCAAGAGAGGGAACATAAAGCCTGTAAGATCCAGAGTTTGTAGCATGACATTGTAGTTGTATTTATGAACTCATGATGTTACATGTATAACTCTTGCACAGAATCAAGCAGTCAAAATCCCCATATCAAATAGGGAGGAGTTCATGAAAGCCTACTCTATTTGAAGAGCTATTTGGAATTAATGGTTGTAGAGGGTGAGTGGAAAGTCAGTTTTCTGTTCAGGTATTTGACCTCTGAGTGGCTATCCATGCTCAAGTGGGTGGTAGCAGGCTTATGAACAGGTAGCACTAAATGGCCTAAAAGGCAAAAATGTACAAACAAAACGGGAAGGGAAGAAAAAAAGGAAAAACAGATTTCAACCTGACACATAATATGTATATATAAACATTAAATAAAATTATAAAAATTCCAGCCTCAGGTATTTTGTTTATCAGCAATAAAAGACAAAAGTAATCTATTTACATTGCTTGTATCCACGAATTCCTCTATCACTGTCATTGCTTGATCAACACATTTATCCAACTTTAGTTCAAATGACATGAAGGAAACCTTTCCAATAACAATTAGTAGGTTCTCTCATAATGTCACATATTAATTATATCTTTTATTTTATCTGCATTTGTATTATTATTTAATATCCAATGTATTCTTTGTACTTTCTAAAATATAACTTGTAACTTATTTGATGATAAAATATGTGTCTAAACATGCATGTAGCTATGAGTTCAATTCTTAGCCTGTTAAAAAATCAAAGATTATCAAAAAGTATATAGACTGTGTCCATTTTGCTTCTAGTTGTGTCTTTAGTTTCTGCATATGGAGAACTTTTCCAGGAAAAGTTCAGTGAGGGACTTGGTAAGAAGAAAGAAATGTGTGCCTTAAGCAATGATTTTGGTTGGTCGATTGTAATATAAACAATAGTCTTGTGCCAATAATCTATTATGAATCTGCTTCCACACTATTTCTACATACAGGCTAAAGCTAATGGAGTATCTGGAAGTAAATGATACATTTATATGAATTAGTTCATTGGATAAAGTGTTTGTCATCATCTTAACACTCAGTCAAACAAGAGGGAAAGTATATTACCAAGAACAATATACCTATCATGGTGATTCCAGTAAGGGAAGTTTCCAAAGTTCTAATAAGCCAAGTAGGATTTATATGTACAAATCATTTGAAAGGATACTGAAGATGAACTGGGGATACTCTGGAACTGAAGAGAAAAAAATATTTCCACAGATAATTGAGGGTGCCCCTGATGAAGGGAAGCATAAAGGAAATGAGTGGAGAAGACAGTTGGAAGTTAGTATATGAAGAGAAAATGGTATAATTTCTTATCAATTAGAGTTTTATCTTGCAGACTGTTTTCCAGGACAACAGCATGCTTAGGAGGCCACAGGTGAAAAAGAAACTGCAGAAAAAAAGTCAGAAATTTTGCCATGTTGTCTGATTGCCTACTTTTCTGTTCAGTAAAATTGATCAACAGTAGGGTAAGGTGACCGATCATGTATCACTAAAACTACTCAAACTTTAGAGCAGTCTGATGTTTAGAGTCATAACTCTACTTCACAAGCCAAGGATGAATCAAAAGGTTCATCAAAGCTGAACTAAAAAATGTAGAAGCTTACAAATATCCAGGAATCCAACAGAAATGAGTATTGACTTCATATCTAGTGAGATAGCTTAGTGGGTGAAGCACTTGCTATGACTTCAAATCCCAAGTACCTGTGTAAATTCTAGAAGAATATAGTGGAGCACATATACCTCAGCATTTGGGAGGTGGAGACAGGGGAAGGCCAGGGTACACTAGCTAGAATAGATAACAGCTGATGTTTTGAATCAACTGAGGCTCTACCTCAGCATTCAAGGTAGAGAATGGTGGGGAAAGATATGTGACATTAACTCCTGCCTGCACACACACACATATACATGTAGCACCTCATGCTTGGACATGATTGCTAATATTGTTGGTTAATTTGCCATACCTTGGAAGAGGGACTCTGAGCTGAGGGATTTTCTCTTTCCTATCAGTCTGTGGACATGACTGAAGGACATTTTATTGATTGATAATTAGTGTTGGAGGGCCTAGATAACTATAGTCACATTGTAACCTTTCCCCCAAGTTATTTTTGGTCATGATGGTTTACTACAACAACAGAAGTCAACTAGAACACACATATGAACATGCACAGACATACCATATATAGATAGAACAAAAAGAACTACATAACTAAGTAGTAGAGGGGAAATAAAGAGTAGCAACATGACACTTGTGTGGCTCATTGATATGGATTTTCCTTTAACAGGTTTCTTGTCATCCAAATGTTTATTATCCATCACCTAATGAATAATTTGTTCAAAACACCCATCCCTTCATAGTGGTAAAATGAGAATATGTAAAAGATACATCATGTACTACTACAAGCCACATATCTGATAACAATATCAAATCTGAGGAAAGAATTGCTTTGTCTCATGGTTCTGTGGATGCTACCCATTGCTGTGTGGAAGGGAATGGTGAGACCAGACAAGAAGGAAACAATGGATAATACCAGAGGCAGTTACAACCTTCAAAAGACCACTGCAGAAGGTATATTTCCACTGGGTGAGCCCCTCTTTCTAAAGGTACCACACATTTCAAAACAGAACTACAAACTGGCACATGAGTGGGAAAACCATGAGCCTGTGAAAGATATTTCAGAATTGAGCTCAAACCTTTGAGTGTTAAATGGTTGAAAGGACTTGACTTAAGTTGACAAATGGATAGAATTTTATTGTTCTGAATTAAGGAAGAAAAGGATTCAGTTGCATAATCCAGGTTTCTTAACATTGTCACCAAAGATTATGTAATTATTTTTCTCATTGTAAAAGCTGTATAAAAATTATAATTTAGCTCAAATTCTATTAGATATAAGAAAAATTTGATCATTTATTTGAAAATGACTGTTTTCAACATATATTTATATTGTTATTTAGACATACTTAAAATTAATCTTGTCAGTATTGCTAATTTTAGAAACTTTTTTGTCTGGGAACAAACTGTCCTTGAATAAAATATATTTTACTGTAGTAAGGTTTTCATGAATTCAGTGATTATTTTTATATTCAAAAGGCAGATTTTAATAGTTACAGCTTTCAAAGAGAAGCACATTTCAAAAACAATATGGGCTGTTCAATGTGGTATTGAACTTCTGACCATCCCACCTCCATCCTCCAAGTGCTAGGATTTCAGGACTTAGGTGCTAGGTGCTGAATCCAGGGCCTTATGCATTTACTAGGAAATCATTCTACCAACTGAACTATGTCCTCAGCATGTGTGTTTTTATTGAATGCTATGTTTGTGGAGTATTCATTCACAGACAAATGAACCCATAGTACGGATAAAGGGTAGATTTAAGGATTCAGAATTGGTTGAGCTTGTTGGTGGGTCTCCATTCAGTCTTTAGTAGCACAACCAAGAAGAGCCAAATTTTCTGAAAGGATTAGAAAAATGAGTCCATAAAAATATTCTACAAATGAAAGAAAATGTAGCCAAACTAAAACCTCCTTAATGTAGAAGCCAACAAGGCATAACATATTTCTTTCCACACCCTTAAAGTCTTACATTAAAAAAAAACTATATTCTATTCAACATAGCTTGAATGTATTTTAATATAAAATCCTCTTTCATTTTTTCCCTCAATGAGTATCAACTAATGTCCCATGGAAACATGAGTTATGTATTAACTCATGTTAATTAGGGAAAAGGCATTAGACAATTAGACAGATGACAAATTAGAATGATGAAGAAGCTAACATGTTCTATAGAACTTATTTATAAAGGGAGAATAAGGCTACAAAATAAAATTTTATTTAATAACTCAGTTCTATCAATATACAAAATTCCTTTAACTACCTGACTGATTTATTTATATTTGACAAACAAACATGGAGCCAACCTGAAGAAATCAATTTGAAAAGTTTTATGCATATGGCCATAATATTCCTATCTTCATTTCTCTAAGCATAAAATAGAATTCCTTTTATGAGTATCAATTTTCTCCAACTTGAAAACTTTGGTCCTACCCTAAACAGAACTAACAATCACTTTTTAATCTTAAAAATAGAAAAATTAAAAATAAGCTAGTAGGAAAAAGTAAGAATTCAATAATAACTTTTCAATGGCATAAAAATATCTTCTTACATCTGAATTTGAAAATAAATAAATCAATTATCAGGGCATCTGTTTGCAGTGAGTAGTATATTTCTTGGAAAATACAAACACTGAGACAGAAGACTCATATCAATGTCTGGCTTCATTAGCCAGACCTTTTAAATACATATTTACATGAGCATATGTCTATTAAGCACATAATGAACATGAGAGAAACTATAACAATTAGAATTGGAAAACCTGTGAAGGTTCTTAAAGATAGTTGGGTAAATGAACAGAATCCCGACTGGGATTCTCTATTGATTATTTTTATATTGTGTAATAACTGAATAGAGGACTTTATCAATTATTCCCAAATATGAGCAAACACACAAATTATCCTATACATAAACAGATTAAAGAATATCTGCTTGTAGACTCAGGTTTGCTTTGCTTTATGTGGGTTCAGTGCAGTTTTGTCAGACTGAGAGTCTCACTCTCTAGGCCTGACTATCCTGAAATTTGTTACGTAGCCCAGGCTGGTCTTGAACTCATGGGTAATTGACTTGCCTCAGTCTTGCAAGTTCTGAGATTACAAGATGTAAGCAGCCATACTTGGTTCTAATTGTGTGTTTTGTCTGAAATGATGATGAGTATAATCTTAATGTTAAGCAGACTAAGAAATGTGAAGAAAATACATTCAAATGTGGCAGTGCAAATGTTAGATTTTAAAAGGCAATTTATGAAAGAGAGAACAGTAAATACAGTACCATTCATTTCATGGTGAGGGGATCCCATGAGAAAGCTAGTGTCTACACAAATTCATTACCATTTGGTTAAAAGCACTAGAGATAGTAAAGGGCCAAGTTATAAAGTAATAAATTGGTTTTGCAACTTCAGTGCCTGGTAGATGCAAGTACTCATTGAATTGATAAATAAGTAGTAAGACTATATATCTTATCATCTTTCTCAAACTAAGTTGGTGGTTTCCAATGAATGGCTTAATTCATTTAAGTAAAGTAGAATGTGATCTTCAATGGCTGAGCAATTCATATTCCTAAATCTTCACTATCCTTCAAACATCCCTGCCACATATTAGTGAAGTGCACCAATGCCTAAGTGCACCAATGCCTTAGTCAAAGACACATTATATTTTCCTATTCATGGACCCAAGAACCACTTTTTTTTGTTAGCTTTCGAGACAGGGTTTATCTGTGTAGCTTTAGAGCCTGTCCAGAAGGCCAGAACAACCTTTTTTACAGGCTCCCTTACATGGAGATAGAAGTCATGTCTCTTTATGAAGGCCAAAGGATGTAAACTTACTTCTTGGAGCCTAGCTATGGTGCATGCAGTACTAACGATATTTTGTTGGGTTGTAGCAAGTATGTTTTTCCGCCTGCCCACCTGCCCCTTGGTCAGGTCCTGCCACCGCACCAGCCTACTGTTGGCCAATAGGAAAGCAAGATAGTCGGAGCTAGGAGACTAGGAGGAAAGAGAAAGGAGTGAAGAGGAGTAAAGATGGAGAGCCCAGAGAGGTAGAATGCCAGCCACTCTGGCTGGTAAGATGAGACCACATGGACGTACTTAGATTAGTAGAAATGGGTTAATAAATATGACAGAGCTAGCCGGTAAGAAACTATTAACTGGCCAACAACTTTATATCAAATACAGCGTCTCTGTTTATTATTATTTGGGGCTGGCACGGCGGTAAGACCAGGAGGGCTGCTGGAAAACAACTAGCTACAGAAAGCCTGTGGTGTGTAAGTCTCATAACTTATATGGGTTCATTTATACGGATAAAATCAAACTCAGTTTAACTTTTGCAGAAAAAGTGATTGACTTAGCAAATTTTCATACTTAATTACTCATATAGTACATTTCCTTCCTGAAGTCTATATTAAATCAATTTCGGAAAGTTCTCTTTTCTATTGTACCTATATAAAATTATGTGCTGCATATGTAGCTTAGTAAAAGAATGCTTGAAAGGGACAATCCTAGGTTTCATTCTTAGCACATAAAAACTTGCATCATTCCTGGCATTTTATGCTAAGTGATATAATATCTCTCACATTCTTTTTCAAATGGAAAGTAAGAGATGGTTTCTATTGTGAAGAAAGAACTTGAGATCATGCCCATACCTACATGGGGTGGTATCATGCTATATGAGTAACTGCTCTAGTGAACATGAAAAGGAAGATTGGTTGCAAATGTCCCAGGCATTTACTTCCCTGACATAGCCCTTTCCTCATTGCACAAAATGAAAACCACAAATGTATGTTACTTACACCCTGAAAGGTGTTGGTAATCTAACTCCACATCAAACTGGACTATCATCTCTGAGGCCTTAATCTGGACCAAGCAGGAATTATTGGCTAAAAAGGTAGAGAAAAATAAAGATCTCAGATTTGTCTTGAAGAACCTCAGAGATGGACACTGGAGTTATTCTTAAAACGTAATTGACATAGAACAATTAGAGGGTTGAATGGCTGGTTTGATTAATAGTATCTTTGAGAAACAGAAAATAGACATAATATCAATGAAGTTTTAGAGTTTGATTATTAGCATTTTTTTCTGGAGTAACTTTTCCTCAAGAGTTGAGTTCAGAAGCCAGAAATAGGTACTGCATTGAATAACTATATGAGCTTGTTGCCTTCCAATATTTTCCTTAGCCTCTAAGTTCCATCGCCATTTTGTGAAAAGCCGTGTGGTAAGTTGGAGGTCAAGTTCTCCTGTGCCCATAAGAAGGATGATTTAATATACTTAGTAAGCCACATGCTGGGCTGCCACATAAGGTCATAAGACTTGAATCATGAGAGTATTTAATGAGTTGGGCAACTTTCTGTCCTGCAAATATAATCATAACAGATGATATTTGGTACCAAATTATAATATATTGTGTTGATTCTGAATTCTAAATGCCTAAGAACTGGGGTAGAAACAACTGGCAAGAGGAATTTTGACTTACCCAAGCAGCAATGTATCTCTGACTCCTGAGGCACTCATCTAAGCAGTCAGACCACAAAATGTATCTCTAATTTCTGCAAAATACAGCTGAAGCTAGAGCTAATGGAAATATGATCTTAATGGGTGTTTCGAGTTGCCCATTAGACTGTGGCTGTGAAATTTCATGGAAGAGAGTCAACAGAATAGATCATCCCTTCAGACAGCATTCTTTGTATCTGGGCTGTCTTGACACTGTCTTCATGTCCCAGTAAAGGACTTTGTGGCAGAGAGAAGGATAATGTCTTTTTATCAGTCAGGCTATGACAGTGGACAGAGAATCACATGAGAGAGTGTGAGCAGAGAGACATGCTATTCCTGGTGCTGGCATCAACTCAAAGGATTATCTTGGCTAAGCCATTTAACCTCTTTGAACTTCTGTTTATTCACTGGTGAAATGAGAGAAAGGACATTTGCATCTCTGCTCCCTTTCAGCACTGCTAGAGAATTAAATGGGGGAAAGCTGTGGGCTGTAGTGCATTGAGAATATGAAAAAGAAAGGGACATCATCTAACTACACTGTGTTCTTCTTAATGCTCTTCACTCCCAAAGGTGAAGACAACCTTGAGAGAGACCCACGTAAGCTGAGTGCTCTTCTGGGAACAAAGCCTCATTTAGCTTTGCTGAATTCAAAAAAAGAGCTATCACCTTGGAAACTGCCCTATGAATCAGTGTTAGGGCAGAGAGAATTAAAAAGTCCTAATCACTTTTCTGAGCATAAGCGTGCATGTTTGTATAAGGGGCAGATGTGCTACTGTATAGGCACACACTGAGGCCAGATGACAACTTTAGTGCTTCTCCTTCATCATCTTGTGTTATTTGAGAGAGGATCTCTCATTGGCCACACAGTAGTAGCTCAGTGGCCAGCAAACTCCAGGGATCCCCATATCTCTTCATCTATAGAGCTAGCATTAGTACCCACATGTAGGCAAATGGACAAAGTGGATAAAAAGTCAGAATATATATTCTGATTAACAAATTCAGGTCCACATGTTTGCATGGTAAGCACACAACCAACTGAGCTATCTCTTCAGCTCTGTCTGGCTTATCCCACCTCCCTTCATATATGTGCTTGATACCACCACAGTCAGAGAAATGCAAGGCCAAATCAAAATAAGTTGGTATGTTATTAGAGTTAGAATGGCCATAATCATAAATATAAATACACAAATAAAGAAATATGCTGGTTTGGAAGTAGAGGAAAAAGTAATGTCACACATGGTATCACACATGGTTGATGGAAAAGTCTAGTATTTAGCCATTATAGACATTCAGAAAAAAAAGAAAGAAGGAAAGAAAAAGAAAAAAAGAAAATGAAAATGAAAACGAAAGAAAGATCTAAGTATACCATTATTGGATAAAAACAAGAGGTAATTAAGTATACTTATAAAAGAAACTATGTTGTTTTGCTTGCAGCATTAAGAATGTATACAAGATAAGATATGGATTTAGCCTAGGTACCCACATATTGGTAAATGGGCAAAAATTATGTGCATGTAATATAAAATACCTATGAGTATTATTCAGACCTAAGCTGGAAATACATCAGATTTCCATGATGTAGATACATGGAGGAGGGCCTAGGCCCTGCCCCAAATTATGTGACAGACTTTGATAATCTCTCATGGGAGGCCTCACCTTCCCTAGAGAGTGACAGGTGGGATGGGGGGGGGTAGTGGGAGGCATGGGAGGACAGGAGGGAGAGGAAAATGGGATTTGTATATAAAATAAGATTGTTTTTAATTTAAATTAAAAAATAAGAAGGAAAATATATAAAGAAAGAAGCACAGGAATATAAGCACCACATGTTGTTTCTCATACACAGAAATAAAAAGATAAAAATAAGTAAACCAACCCAAAAGTAGAAGGTATTATTTTAGCTGGAAAAGACCCAAAAGTGGTAGTGGTAATAAATATGTGCATTGACATGATCAATTAATGTTCTACAGTTTTACTCATATATGAAAATTTACAGTGAACCATACTAATTTATATAATCTATATAAAATACTCCATATAAGACAAAGTCATTTATGTTTGCCCTGGAAAGAATTAAGTGTGATGACAATAACATAGCTTTCTGGATTATGTCCTGTATTTCATTTACTTTGATGAACTGGTTGTTCTCATTCTATTATGCCAAACATTTGACTTGTAGAACATGGAGAAATTAAACTGGTCCTGACCAGAAAGTTTTCTTAGTGCTGTCAAGCTTTCAAAGTACTGGAAGATGCTATTTGACTACTGAGAGAGAATAGTCATGAACAATCTTACCTAGATGTAAACCTTGAGAGCCAAAGTAACAACTACCCTATAAGAGATATTTCTGGATTCTACAATGGCATAGATATTACAAGAGTAACTAAATGCTTTCTGACTGCATTTTATACCTGCTTCATAAGAAGAAACACATCAGGTAGTATAAATCTGGCTATGAAACCATGTTTGGGGAGTACACAGGACATAGAGGTGAGTCTACTATTAGCATTTTACTAAACAAAAACAGTAAAAAAACCTGCTACATGAATGCATACATTTTTTTAACATGAATTAGTACAATCCTCAGTTCTTATTAGAAAAGCTTCTTTGTTGGGTGGATGGGGAATAATTATAAAACTCACAAATGGTCCAAATGTGGAGAATAATTCTCTATGTAGTACTCAGCCATAAAAAAGGACATCAGATCACCTAACATCCCCCAAGTCTCTGAGAATACCTCAGAAGTGTGCAGAAACTTTGTAGGAGACAGCGGCCAGGAAGAACTAGAACATAGTATTATCTTCTGGTTATAGGAGGACCATTGAACTCATCAATTCAGAGCAGCTACAGTGGTCTGCATAAGATCAAGCCAGTCAACATTCCAGCATAAAAGTGAGCCTCTTGAGTTTCCAGACTGAAGTGGTATTGGCAATTGATGCTGCCCATGGAGAGAGAGTCAGCTTTCTTTAGGAATGTGGTCCTTGAGTGCTTAACCATTCTCCAGAGGCTGGCCCAACCCCATGCCCACAGCAACATAACAAACTGGAGTCAGGAGGTTATACATAAAATAAAGGTCATGAGGATGGGAGTGAAGGGGAAGTAGCAACAGTGTATCCCAGAGGAGCTAAAGGGAGAAATGAGGGATAAACAAGACATACATACACAGTATTTTCAAATAACCATTGAAAGGATTGTTTTTAGAATGGTCCACATGGTCTTATGAAGCTTGTCAACCAGAAAGTGATAAAATAAGTTATCTTTCTCCCTAGAAAAATGATAAAATAAATTATCTTTCTGGTTATAAATTTTCCTAAAACCAAAATGTCCTTATTCAATCTTAATCCTCTCTGTAATGCCACTCTTTGTCATAGTCAAACTAAGCCGAAATACCATTCGGGAATTATGTAAAAGTAATTACAGACCATTCAACCATTCATAATTTTCAAGTTCTTCATATGAGCATTATAAGATTGGTTCCAATGGTCTCTTCTACTTTTCTTTCTTTTTCACTTCTATCTACAGATCTTTGATTTGATTTCAGATCATATTGTCAGAGAACTACTCTTGCTGTAAATTACCATTTTTTTAATATTTGAGATAAGACTATTACTCATTTTCTTTAACATAACCCTTCTGTATTTTAATGCACTATGGAAGTATTTTTAGAACTATTTTTCACCTAATGACCTATATTTCTATGGTGGTGTGGATAGAACCCAAGATCTTGCACATTCTTTTCCACAAAGTTACCTTCTCACTGTCATGTTTAAACTGATAGCTGGATGGCATGGTAGCTTCCATATAAGACACAGATGATAAGGAATTTTCCTTGTCCTTTGTTTTTATTTTTCTTTGTATTTTAAAAAATAATTTATAAAGACACCAGAAGCTCACAAAACATTTTTTGTTGCTTGTTTTATTTTTAGACAGACACTCTTGCCTAGGCCATAATGACACTTAAAGTCCTTATGTAGGTAACAATGATGGTTAAATACTGATCGTCATGCCTCTACTTCCCAAATACTAGGATTACAAGCATGTCCTACTACGTGAAGTTATCATGCAGTTAAGGGGGTCCAACCAGGGCCTCTTGCATGCTAATCAAGCATTCTACCAAGTTAGCTATAACCTCAGACTCCATGCTTTCCAATCTCTAGTTTATGTTTAGCTGATAAAAAAATGTATTGAATAGAGGCAGGAGGGAGACTTGACAGATTTAGATGACGCCTCCTGAAAGGCATCACCCTACATGTGGAGTGGGGGGAGATGGAAAGGGAGGGTGCTCAGGTGACATGGGAGGTTAGCAGAGAGGGAGGCGGGAGGGAGTGAGGGGAGGGAACTGGGATCGATATGGAAAATAAGAAAAAAAATTAAGTAAAATGATTCCTAATGAAAAAAATTGTAGTGAAGAAACAATGAGGAAAATTATTTTATCTACTCTCTTGCTTGTTGCCACACTTGTTAAAGGAGCAAGTAAAAATCAGCTTTCAAGTTAGAAACTTTAGAATTAATGATTCAACAACCAAATCTCTGCATGGGTACAGGTGCTTGCCACCAAGCCTGACTACCTGAGTCTGATTGCTGAGACCCACCAGGTAAAATGAGAAAACGAACCTCCATACACATGAACTGTGGGACATTCAGGCCACACAAAAATACACAAAATAAATAAACATATAATTAAAAGTTTCAAAGTCGATGTCTTATGTTCAACCACAAGTGGGGGATCAGTATCACTCTCAACTCCCAGACTCTCACTAATCATTGTTGAAGAGGAGGAAGAAAAGTTTTAAGAGTCAAAGATTAGGGAACAGAAGAACAGCTTGAACATGACAGGGATTCCAATCTGTTTCATAAACTCGCAACAGCATTTGTTTACTGTGTAAGACCTTCAAGGAATTAAGCATTCAATATACTATCATGGAACAAGGTGGGGGTGGTGTATAGCCAGTATTAAGTCCTAACTGAGAAACTATTGACAGTTGTTGAATCCTTGGAGAAGAATCAAATTTCTTTAAGGAGTGGGCCATGAAAGATGAACCATATTTTTAGAGGTTTTCCCTACACCCATGAGTGCATGAACAGTATACACTGAACTTGTTGGGTTATTAAAACAATAAATGATAAGGAGTAGGGAAAGGTTTGGCAGTTTATGATGAATTTGGGAGGAGATAGAGATTGCAATGAAGGGTGACTGCAATAAAAATAGGTCATATAAACATATCAAAGAATTAATAAATACTACATCTGTATTTTAATGTCTTTTATCAAAAAACCATTAACAATTCTCTGATCTATAAGAATGCAGGTACTGCTGTGTATATACATTTTTGTTGAAGTCAAGAAAAGGTCATCTAATTGAGTTGTATAAATTAGTTCAAATGTATATAGGTTGTTGACTCATTTTGTAACAGCGTTTGCCAATTTTTATAAAAATTATTTATTGTTTCTAGTCTAATCTCAGGGATATTACCATAAATTCTGTATTCGATTAATAAAAATAAAGAGTTCAAGAAGTTCTTATCAAACATGTAGAAAATTAAAAACATTAGAAGAAGCATAAGTGATCTAAAAGTGTTTGACAAATCAACATATAAGAGACTGCACTGGGATTGCAATCCTGAGAAAAACAAATTATTTCTAAATGAGAAGACAAATGGGGCATTGAAGATTAAATCCTGGAAGAAGAAATCAAGAACAACAATACTCATCAATACAAAGTTAAAAGCCCATTTACGTTTACTGATTACCAAAATCTCAAAAAGATTCTATCACATAACTCACAAGTGAAAACAATGAAAAAACAAGCCCCCCCATTTCTTATTTAAATCTGATTATCACTAAACTGATAGGAATAAAACTTATTTCTAAACAACTGCATTCTAGCTATTGATGATTTTGCTCCTCAGATGGATTTGTCAAATGCATGTTATGTGATGTGATGTATGTGTGTATGTGTGAGGGTACTCATACATTGAGGATTGGAAGTGTGCCTGGCTATGGGGCCTGGAGATTAACCTCAAATGCCATTCTCCAGGACTGTTTACATTGTTCTTTTGAGAGAAGGTCTCTCACTGGCATGGAGATCCCAGGTAGGTTAATTACTCAAGTGAGCTCTAGGATTCCAACTGTGTCTATCTTTCCATCACATCCGGATGTTTTTTTAGGTGGGTGATAGGGATCACACTCATGTCCGAATTCTTGGACAGCCAGCTCGTTACCAGTATACTATCTTCACAGAGTAATCTGTGTGATTTAAACAGAAGCAGATTTGTGGATCAATTACAGGTGTCTGTTATTAGCTCATAGTTAATTACCTCATTCATGTAAGCAAAAACACACGCAGATATTTGTAATTATTAATTTCAGAGATCTAAGAGGGAAGTTCAAACTGGAGCATAAACTTTATGGAGTGAAAAAGAAGGAAAAGAAAACTGCTTCTAGTTCAGGAGAGCAAGGAATTAATCACCTTGAGTTGAGCAGAAATCATGAAGGCACAAACACAATGTTGGCAGCTGGGTTCTATGCCAGGAACTCTGTGAATATTGCACTGGCTTGTGTAAAAATAGCCAGCACCCTGACAATCACAGGTCTGGGTGGTGGTGTGTTAAACAATAACACCTTACCCTGATGGAACTCCTTTGAGCCAAAAAGCTTTCACCTGCATTATTCCATTAACCTCCCTGCATTGTTATGGGAAGTGTGTTTATTTTTTGAAATGACATTCAAATATATCTGTAAAAGTACACTTCAGGTCTCCCAAGTGTTCTCTTCTCTTTTGGTCAACACATTACCTTTGAAAAAAAATCAATAGCTTTTTTCTTTTCTTATATCATCACATATTAAAACTGCAGCAGGTAGAAAAAAATGTCGGCATGAATTTTTCAATGAGGCCGATTTCCTAAATTACTCTTTGCTCACCATTAACCTGCATACTTAGAGTAAAGAATTTCTTTTGGCTCTCGTAAATATCAGTGAGTGATGTGTTTATGTTCATTTATAGCACTGTGATATGTCTATGTACATAAATTAATGTAACGTAAAACCAGTCCTTATCAGTTGATTGAATTAATACCTGTGATTTTAAAACAGCTTCCTTCATGCTTCTGATCAGTTTAAATACTAAGAATCATCGCTCTAAAGTGATGTGACTTTTCTAGAACACTATTTTGAATACAGCTATAACAGCCCCATATCTTATCCTTCCAATTGATGTTCAAATGATAAATTCTCTTTTAGGGTCCACAGTGTTTTTGTTATTTAAATGTTTATTCTCAGAGGAAATTCCTTTCCCAAGTGCTGTACCTGACATCCTTCTGTTTGTTTATGCATTGTCTTATCCAATAATCACTTTCTTTTTATATTCAGTGTTTGATTAAAGTAGCTGTTAGTTCAGTATCTTTTCTTGCTAAATTTTTTGTTTGTTTTGTTGTTGTTGTTGTTGTTATTGTTTTCAGGCATTTAGTCTGAAGTAGGTTCTTCCTAGTTTTGACAGGCAAAAACTTGGGTTTTGAGGACATACTGACCTGAGGACTTTAAAGTAGGTTTGTGGCTCACTTTAAACTTTTGTTCACTTCCTTCCCTAAGGTAAATTTTCTTTTCCATTTCAGACACTCTATTCACAGCCAAAGCAACCTGATTAAAAATGTAAACAACAGTCTGTAGACATGGCTCGAAGTGCAAAATGATAGCCCAGCAAGGGTGAGGACCTAAATTCAAATTCCTAGAATCAATGTTAAACTAGGGCAAGTTGCATGTGTTTATAATCCCAGTGCTCCTACAGAGAAATTGGAGGCAGAGTGGAGACTCTTTGTTGCCTGAGGGGTCAACTACCTGTCATACACAGCAGTGAACATCTAAGAACCTGTCTCAGATAATGTAGAAAGGGAGAACCAACACACCAGGTCTTCTACAGATTTTCATAAGTGTATGAGGTACATCAGCAATAATGAAAAATAAACACGAGGGCACAAACACATATACCCCTTCACACACTATAAATTTGTAAACTTTGTAATTTTTTTTAACATTTTCTGTTACTGAAGCTCAAAAGAATCTGATCTGTCTTCATTTTTAGACACTTGTAAGTTTATCTAAAATAAATTACAATTTTATAAAATATTTATTTTAATTGTATGGGTCTATGCATTGTGCAAGTAGGTGCTACAGGCTTTGGATCTTACTGGAGCTGGAGGCACAGGCAATTGTGAGTAAACTAACATGAATACTGGGAATTCCAAAATGCAGCCTACACTCAACTACCAGGCCATCTATCCAGACCCCACAATTACCATTTCTGAATTCAGTGGTTTTCTTTGTTGGAACCCACAATTACCATTTCTGAATTCAGTGGTTTTCTTTGTTGGAACCCAACCACTGTAAATGTGCTTCATGAACTCATAATCAATGCTTTTAACAGAGTTATCACTTCTAAATTATAGCCAAATGTTTTCCCACAGAAGTTGCACAGAAATCCTTTTCTCTTTCTAGTATTTCTTTTGACCTCTTGAGATTGTCAAATTATCAAAATATAGCACAGTACTATTAATGTTTTCCAATGCAATGCCCAAATTCCTCAACCCCAAACTACTTCCTTATCAAGATTATATTGCCAACTTGTAAAACAGAGAATGCCATGAACAACTGTGTGCCAAAACCTGCACAGATTCAGACTGCTATAAAGGTGACAGAATCTCTACATGTTGATTTTGTGGTATTTTCCTCTTGAAAATTCCTTTTCACTAGGCCACCTATTTGTGCTTCTCCTACAAGAAGATAAAGTCAAATGAAAAAAAGATACAGGATGCAGTAATAGCATATAGGGCACATGTCAATGGCTTAAGATGTGAGACAGTAATTCTAACCATCAGTCACCACTTTAATCCTCATCATCACTGGACTTAGCTTTTATCTCCATTTGCATTACACCTCCACTGCAATCTTTGAAGAAACTGCCCTTTCTAACATTTCGAAGATAGAGATAATGAAATTTGGAAAGTTCAAATAATTCAACTGAAGTCTAATAACTGTGCCTAAACTTGTCAAAAACATTGGTCTACCTATGGTTTGCTACGATAACAGTACCTCAACATTTATCCAGTGTCACCAGCTATCTAGACTTTATTTTGCTTATGTCTTTGCTCTTAAAATAAATTTTACTTGCATATCTTGGTTTTGGTGAAGTGGTTGGAATGCTGAAACAGAACTTAAAAGGACAGACTCTAATGCTATTCAAATGTTAACTTTGTTTTCACTTCTGACATTTTTGCCCTTTGATGGTCTATCTCCAGGTAACTCTGTTCTGTGGAGTTTCCAAGTCTTCTTCTAAAGGCTGTCCTTGCCTTTTGCCTTGAGTTCACCACTGCAGAGAACCCAGTGAATGTTAGTGATGACAAATAACAGTGAACCTTAACTCCTTTGCTTCTTCCCTAGTTGCTGCCATATATGCAGCTCCCCTTTCCAATTATGGTACCTTTCTCCTTTCTCCTCAGAACAAATTAGATATCAGCTCTTAACTCTCTTCATCCTACTCAAATGTATTTCTGTGTGTCATAGACTTTCTGCTGATGTTCTACCTACACAGCAAATGTATTAATGCTTCCATAGACTGCTGTTTTAACAATGCATATTACACATTTATTACAAGTATGTCTTTAAAGTAAATCAGTGAGTTCAGAACAATGATGGTAGTGACTAGCATTTACTGAATATTTGTAAAGCTTTCTCATTTGTGAGAAATGTGTTGAGTTGGTGAGCAAAAAAAATTGTAAGGAATTAAAGTAACCTATCCTAACACACCATGGTGGTTGAGTAGAGCTTAGCAGGCAATTTTGTCTGTGCAAAGCGTAACCTTAAGCCCAAATCACACGTTCTGGAATTGGATGATGAAACAAACAGACGAACAAACAAACAAACAAACAAACACTACCTCTCCATCTCAGAGTATATGACTTTATATGTGTAAAATTACAAGACCAGACCCTGTCGCCGGGCCTCCACTTAAGATGCCTCATCTGGAGAGTGCCAGGCCCCAGCTAGGTCCCCCTACCAGCATGGAAACACCCTGAATCTCAGCCTAGTCTTTGACCCCCATGGCCTTTGACCCCCATCACCAGGCTTCTGCTAGAGGTGAATCTGGGACCAATTCAGGTGAAATGCCCCCCAGATCCTTCCCTGGGAACTCCCTGGATTGTCCTGGATTATGTTCCTACTGTGTGCTCTTACTGTGTGCTTCTACTGTGTGCTTCTACTGTGTGCTCTACTATGAGCTCTCCTGGTGCTCTGATACACACACACCCACCCCCACCAAAAGTCTGCCCTCCCCGACCTGGTGCCCTATCCTGCCAACTGTCCCACTAATCTGTTTGAGCACTGGGATATAGGGTGGAGCCAACAATCCAGCCATCTTCGGGGAACTTCCTGGAGCTGTTTTGAGCACATTAGACATGCCTATGCACACAGGACCACCTGGAATCCACACCTGCCTGGTCCTGTACTGATCCTGTACTGGAGTTCCATAACTGATCCTGTACTGGAGTTCCTGGCCCCTCCCAGAGATCTGCCTATCCCCTTGGGACCATCCTAAGCCCTGCCTACTGGATCCTTGACTCCCATGATTGGGCTTCTACTAAAGAGGCCTCAGCTGGAGAGAGCCAGGCCCAGGCTAGATCAGCATGGAACATCCTAAATTCCTGCTTTCAGGATCTTTAAACCTCACAGACTTATGGTGGGAGATTTCAACAAGCCAATCTCACCACTACACAAGACCACTAGTCAGAAACTTAACAAAGAAACAAAAGAACTAACAGAAGTTATGTCTCAATTGGGTTTAACAGACATCTAGAGAACATTCCATCCAAATACAAAGGAATATACCTTCTTCTCTGCTCCACATGGAATCTTCTCTAAAATCGACCACATACTAGGTAACATAACCAACCTCAATAGATACAAAAACATTGAAATAGTCCCCTGTATCTTATCAGACCACCATGCTTTAAAATTGAAATTCAACAACACAAATGCAGAAACCCTACAAACTCATGGAAACTGAACAATGCGCAATTGTACCATACCTGGGTCAAAGAAGAAATAAAGAAAATAATTAAGGACTTCCTAAAATTCAACGAGAATGAGGACACAACATACCTGAACTTATGGGACACCTTGAAAGCAGTGTTATGAGGGAAGTTCATTGCACTAAGTGCCCATATTAAGAAAACAGAGGATAGTCACATTAGAGAATTAACAGCACAACTGAAAGCCTTAGGACAAAAAGAAGCAAACTCACCCTGGAGGAGTAGACACCAGGAAATAATCAGTTTGAGGGCTGACATCAATAAAGTAAAAATCAGGAAAAGAATACAAAAAAAATCAATGCAACAAGGAGTTGGTTTATTGAGAACATCAACAAGATAGATAAACCTTTATTCAAACTAATGGAAAAGCAGAGAGACATCATGCAAATTAACAAAATCAGAAACAAAAAGGGGGACATAACAATGGACACAGAGGAAATCCAGACAACTTTCAGGTCATACTTTGAAAACTTGTACTCCACAAAATTTGAAAATTCAAAGGAAATGGACAAATTTCTGAATAACTATCACTTACCAAAAATAAATAAAGAACAGACAAACAACTTAAATACACCTATAATCCCTAACGAAATAGAAGCAGTCATCGAAAGCCTTCCAACCAAAAAAGGTCCAGGGCCAGATGGCTTCAGTGCAGAATTCTACCAGAAATTCAAGGAAGAGCTAAAACCAATACTCTTCAAATTGTTCTGCACAATAGAAACAGAGGTTCATTACCAAACTCTTTTTTACGAGGCCACAATCACCTTGGTACCCAAGCCACACAAAGACACAACTAAGAAAGAAAACAACACACTAATATCCCTGATGAACATACTATGTTCATAGCAGCATTATTTGTAATAGCAAGAACCTGGAAGCAACCTAGATGCCCTTCAACAGAAGAATGAATAAAGAACATTAGCACATTTACACAATGGAATACTACTCTGCAGGAAAAAAAATGGAATCTTGAAATTCACAGGCAAGTGGATGGAACTTGATGAAGCCATCCTGAATGAGGTAACCAGTTACAAAAAGAGGAACATGGTAAGTAATCGCTCATATATGGATTTTAGACCTAGAACAAAGGATCACCAGGCTATAATTCACACTGCCAGAGGAACTAGGATACATGGTGGACTCTAAGAGATTCATATAAGATCCCTCACAGAAGGGGGAAGGGACAAGTTCTCCAGAGCACATGGGGAGTGGGGGAGGCAGTGAGGGGAGAGGGAAGTAGGAGAGAGAAGGGGAGGAGAGGAAAGCATGTGGGACAGGAGGCAGTTTGAGTCAGGGGAGAAATAGAAGACAGAAGAGAGAGACAGAGAGAGAGAGAGAGAGAGAGAGAGAGAGAGAGAGAGAGAGAGAGGATAAAAGAGGGAGCCATTATAGGCTTGAAGAGAAAACTGACTCTAGAGAAATGTCCAGACCCCTATAACTAACAATTTGAGCAACAGTGGAAAGGCTACCATAAATGCCCTTCCCTGATAATGAGATTAACAACTAACTTATCCACCATCATGGAGCTCCCATCTAACACCTGTTGGAAACAGAAGCAAACACTCACAACTAAACACTGAGACTAACTAGAATCCAGTTTCAGAGAGGGAGGACAAGACCATGCTGCAGAAATACATAGAGACAGCTGACCTGAACAAGGAGGAGCTAATGGGTCCCCAGATTGATAGCTGGGAATCTAGCATGGGACTGACTCAGACCCCATGAACATGGGTCTCAGCTAGAAGGCCTGAGAAGTCTAAGGGACCTCAGACAATGGAACTAACATGTATCCCTGTTGCACTCCACTACATGTGGAGTGGGGGGTGATGGGAGGGGAGGGTGGTCAGGGTGCATGTGGGGGAGAGGGAAAAAAGGAGGGAGGGAGGGAGGGAGGGAGGGAGGGAAGGGAGAGGGAACTGAGATCGATATGTTAAAAAAATTATAAGACCAAAACCTTTCATTTTAAAAATGTTTTTGCAGGTATTCAGTGTGTGTGTGTGTGTGTGTGTGTGTGTGTGTGTGTATGTGTGTGTGTGTGTGTGTGTGTGTGTGTGTGTATTTGTGTGTGCACAAGTGCATGCACACAGAGATAGATAAACAGATAGACACACACACACACACACAGGTCATAGAAAATCTAACAGAAGTCAGGTCTCCCCTTAGATTGAATTCAGGTTGTGAGCCACAACGCACTGAGCTAACTTGCTGGGCAATAATTTGTTTTGCTTTCAAATTTCCAAGTAAAATTGATACATTGGATTGGACTCCATACTTGGATAACATCCCATTTCCTTATGCTAAAAGAGAAGTAGAGTGTAATATGGAAAGTTCCTGGCATCCAATGTGCATAGAAAGTCAGTATGGATGGATGTGTTGGCTTTCTCCAGTGCTGTGAAGTAAATCTTTGCCCATCACATTGCATATAGTATGATGTAGAAATATTGAACATGCCCTAAGTACTAGATGTTTAACTCAGTATCAGGGATGTTTAAAGGGTTTGATTCTAGTATAGTCCTAGAGATTGCTCATATTGAATTATACTTATCAGTTAGAATTCAATGTATAGTATATTTTGGAGGACATGGTGAGTGCACATTTATTTACAGATAAAGTATATTCACGGAAGTGAAACTGAACCTAACAAACATAGTAACAACACCTGTTGAAATGCTAGCACAGACAGGGAAAATTTCAAGTGTTCCTAGGCCTGGGAAATGCTACAGCTCATCAATGGCTGCTGAGAGTGGTAGAATCAGTCTCTTCTCAGGATCAGCAGCCACATAGGCTCTCTATTTTCCAGTAGCTAGCCAAAGATGTTCATGTACAAGCCAATCTAAGTAGTTTCAGCAAGTTATGTATACATACATGTACATGTATATATAAACAATTGATATACATGTAATGATAACATTAAATGATTAGAAATTTGGGATGTGGTATGTGGAGGGCTGGAGGTTATGAAGGATGGATGAGAGTCATATAGTGACAGTGCTCATGTATGAAAATTTCAAATTTAGTTTTAATACATAAAAAAATTTAAAATTTAAAAGAGTTGATCCAGGAGTCTAGTTGAACAAGACTGTACCTTAGAACTAGTGTTCATATTCAGAAGCCTTAGGGAAAATCCACAGCTCTTTTCTGTGTGAGGATAAAGCTTAGAAAACATTTGATCTTGTTACACACAGAAAAAACAAGCCAATGGAGAGACAGGTGAATTTCTTTCTAGGAAATTTTCCTTTTTCCCCAAGAAGCTAAATATAGAGAGCAGGGGTGAGAGTACCCTCATAACGGTGGAGTCTCATTCCAGATGCTTAGCACAGCTCCAATCGACATCCTTTTGAATGACTTCCAAACTCAGTCACTTAACAAAGTGCTGAAGGAAAAAAAATGACCCATTAATCTTATGCTGCCTGCTATAATTTAACTTTGGTTTGAGCATATGAAAATATTATTTGCATCAATATGAAATATGCTTGAGAGCTGCATATATTACAGGCTTTGAATATTTTTAAATTGTCATTTTGGATAACATGATGAACTACATAGGGGTGCTATGAGATGGTAGCATTGCCATGTTACCTGGGTATCATATCATATTTATTTTGGAATCAAGATGTACACTTACATGCATACCCTCCTTTCAAGTACTAATATATGTCAAATTTCATTCAATAGTTGTAATGATAAAGGTACAAGATAAACATAATTATCTACATGCAACTAAATTCTTGTACTGCCTATCCAGCTATGTTAATAGACTTTCCCACATTGATTAATAACATATGCTAATGTACTCATTTAAGTTGACTATAAGGAATTACTTCATTTTCAAGGGCAAATGGCTGTGGTCTTTGGGACCCAATGAAAACTATAAAGACTTATCTTTTCTTCTAGCTATGTTGTCTTAGCCTAATGAATCTTATTCCTTTAAATCCCAGAGTTCATATATATATAGTTAGATTTTTCCATAGTATCCTGACTAACTAATTATATAGCCGATTAACAGAAAACTATTTATTGGTCATGGTGGAATATTATTGTCTCTCAATGTGTATCCTCTGCAAAATGAGTCCTAGGACATAGGCCATTAAAAAGAGGATTCAAATTCTAGCCAATGGAGGATTTTCTGATCACCATATCTTCTTAGAGATTCATAGTTCTACTTATAATAACTATATCAGAAGTTGCACAGAAAGGTAGACTTTTTATAACCTAGTGTTTCACACATACACACAGATCAGCTTGCAAAGGCAGGAACCTTTCCCATGTGTAGTACAATATTTCTAAGTTCTCATACAATAGTTGGAAAATATTTATTCAATAAACACATATACAATTCTGAATGTATAACATTTTAACACATACTAATCATAGTCTACAATATATCTGTGTAATTTTTGTTATACATATTTATTTATATGTATAGATTGTGATAGAAAATGTGGAGAGCAATATAATGTCTTAATAATATGTAAAACACTTTAAATCACTATTATGAATTTAGTGGCAAATATAATGAGCCAAATTATATTCAGAAAACTCACTAAAAAGTGTGATGCTAAAAATTAAAACTTGTATCCCAATTGATAAGTTTACTTCACTGATTCTTTCTCTCCAACATTTCTAGAATATACAGAGCAGATGACAGCAATTTGTTTGGTACCATAATATAACATCAGTGAGGAATTATTTTTATTAGCTAGAAATAAGATTCACATTCAGTAATACAGTATATTTGATGAAATAAGAATACAGCAGGTTTTTTTTTCTGATGTGAATATCATTACATCTAAACTTACTTGTTGGGAAGCTCAGGTAGTAAACTGATTGCCTAGCATATACAAGACCCTCGGTTTGATACCAGCACAATATAAACAAATGAGTGTAGTGGAGCATGCCTGTTATCCTAACATTCTGGAGATGGAAAGAGGAGACCCAGAAGTGGAAGTAATTTTCAACTATATATTAAGTTTGAATCTAGCTTGGAAAACATTAGAACATGTCTTTCATAGATGCGTTATAGATAGGTATCATTCAATTATATGTATATGGGCATCTGTGGATACCTGCACATGCATGCATGAGTTCACAAGTGTGTATGTGTTGCTTTTATTCTTATGTAAATATTTTATCATCTTTTGGAGGCAGTCTCTCAAGATTGCCATGTATCTTCATAGAAGTTACTCATATGTCCCCAAAGAAAGAGATATCTTAATATGATAACTTAGGGGATGATATAAGGTTATCACATCTTCCTATCCTTAGGAAACATGATAAGCAGGATATAGCTTCTTCAGTATTTGGCAAAACAAAGTTTAATGATTTTTTCAGTAGTCGGAAATTTTTATATTATTATTATTATTATTATTATTATTATTATTATTATTATTATTCAAATAATACAGTAGAAACAATGACCTGGCATACAACCATTTTGAAATTAAAATTAAAGTATTTCAAATGTATAGGATGGTGGGTTAATAAATGTAAGTGACTCAATTAAAAAAGAACTACAGGAAAGATGATGCCTGAATTACTATGTAGAGGGGATAATTTGTGGGTTTTTTCTATCATGATTTTCCAACTCTTGTACATATATAACATGGTAGATATATTTACATTTTCAGTTTGTACCTCTTGAAAAGAACAAAGGCAACTTCTTCAATAAGACCAAGCATTACACAAAACATGAATTAAAGATCTGATTAGATTCTAGTTAGTAAGTCATGCAATAGTCATCCTTACTACCCACCTAAGACACAACAGTAGATTTCAAAAGGACAGTATATTTCAGAGATATTCTATTAGGATTTCCATTGACTAGAAAGATACTTTAGTTTAGTCCCAGCTAACTGTTTTTCAATAACATCTGTGCACTGTGTAAATGTTTCAGGGTTTAGTTTGTTCTGTTGCTTTGTCTATGATTAAATGGTTATGCATAGAACAATAGAATTATATAGATCTGGCATTCAGTGTTTGTTGTACTCAACCCATTTGTGACCTAAGGTTAATTTCTTAGTATTTTTTAAGAGGGAGGGAACTTGAATAGTACTTTTGCCATT